>RPOG01001896.1:47822-89997 GCA_008086565.1 Thalassoma bifasciatum
CCACCTGACATGGAAATTGTTCCAGTCACCAATGAAGTGAAAAAACCTTTTTTATCAGTATTTCAGAGAAATCTACAAACTTTTCCACTTGGTCACAAATGTCATTTGGGCTCCTCTGGCTGATGCAGTTTCCTGTTTCCTGTTTTATTCTCTTCACTTTAAAATAAAAGTCTAATGTTACGGTTGCACCACCCTGACATTTGACAAGGTGAAAATTACGGGGCAAAAGTTTTTGACATTTCTCAACAGCTTTAAAATTCTTTTTATTTGCAGAGAATGTTTTATTTAAAAAGGTTCAAGCATAAAATAATGCCACTGTATTTTTAATTTCCATTTACAATAACTGACATTCAATTTTTAGAGTTTAATTACTGTGGATACTTGTCAGGACGGTTGCACCACCTGACATTTTGGGGGTTTGAGGAACCAAAACACAAAAAAACATGTTATATTTTAATAGTTTAAAGATGTGTTCAAATAACACAGGTTTCATAGAATAAAGAAATACATGTGATGAAATACTCGATTCATGATGGAAGGAAATATTACACTCAGACAAAAAAAGGGAAGTCACGTCATTGACCCATATATTCAGTATATACTGCATTTTAACTGCATTTATTTACTATTTATACTCTGCAGATGCTGTATAGGATTACTGGCTTTTATCCATCTACTTATGTATTCGAGGAACAAATACTTGATTTAAAAAAAAGTGCCTTATCAACCAAAAATGTCACGTACCCCACCCTAAATTCCAAAAAGTTGGAACACATTATGAGATGTTAAAGAAACACTTTGATTTTAATTAAAGTTATGAATATTTGAGGGTTTGAAAGTCATGACTTTCATACATAAGAGCAGAAAAATCAGTGTCCATGGTTTTTCCAAAAAGAAGGTCGGATATGGATTCTGATTTTAATTCAGAAACTGGATGTGGATGCTGTTTCTGGATCATTTCAGTTTTGTTTTCAGTTTTTTAGTGTGTTTAAGTGACTCTGAGTGTTTGCACTGATATTGTTGTGAAATATCGTCTGACAGGAAAAAGCTGCAGGAGATTTTTATCAACATTTTGGCTTCAGTTTGTCAGAGGATTCAGAAAAATCAATGCACGTCTGGGACACGGTGAGACGCCAGAGCGAGGCATTCAGGGCTGATGTATGTGTGTGTGTGTATGTGTGTAAAAATCACTCAGGATAAAACGCTGTAATTTTCACTTCAATTTACGGACCTGAAAGCTGTGCACACAGACGAGGTTAGACCGAGGTCTGTGCAGGGGGAGGAGCCCAGGGTTATGTAACAGCAATGTCAAGGCCTTGCAATTATTTGTGTGTGTGTTTGTGTGCTGTGTGTGTGTGTGTGTGTGTGTGTGTGTGTGTGTGTGTGTGGCATGACATGACAGCTCTGCAACACAAGGTCGCAGCAACACCACTTTTGCTCCAGGTTCAGAGTTTGTGTGTGAGGCTGCAGGTGAAAATGTGTGTTTTTATACAGAATTAGACGCGTTATTTTTCTTATTTTCAGGAGAAGTTGTTTTATTCCATTGTCAGAATTTTTTTTTACTCCTTAGATAAATTCAGGCGTCACTTTTTTTCTTTTAATACCCTGTAATAAGATGTTTTTTCAGCTGAATGTGTCTCGTTAAATCAACTTTCACTATAAAAAAGGGATAAACAATCAACTAGATTTCAGTTTTTGGAGTGTTTACTTCTACTAAGTCACAAATTGTGGGTTAAACTCTCTTTTTTCCTTTTATTTTTATTTATTGTTCTTTTCTCTTTTATTTTTTTTAAGTCTACCTACATGATTACCAATGGCATTTTTTAAAAACAACACTACAGCCTGCTACACGCATATTTGTGTGTTCACACATATTTGTTTGTATGCAATTATTGGTAATGGTATTGATACTATTAATAAAAAACAAGCTTTCTTGCAAAAATTGTCATTAAAGATGAAGAAAAATGTAAAAAATCTGCACTTTTCACTCTGTTTATGTGAATTTAAAAACAGGCTTCTTTCCTTTTATCTTGTCAAATTACACGTAAAAATTAAAATCAATGGTTAATAAAATAAAATAAAACAAAATATAATTATATGAGTTTGTGTTAGAGTGGTATCTGAATGAGAGTCTTGTTTATCTGGATGGTTTCATTTTTCAATACTTTTCCTGATATTTTCTTATTTAAACGCTTTAAATTAGACATTTTTTAATATTTTGTTCATATTTTACAGTCACACTTTTTAGTTTTTTTATTTATAGAGTTGGAAAAGAGAAAATGTATTTTAATTTTTCTATACCTCCTTGTTTCTATGGGATGTTGATTAAAAAAGCTTTTGAATCATTAAGTCACGCGAGATCTTAACGAGACTTGGTCAAATTATTACATCATCACTTTGTAAGTCTCCTGTTATTAAAAGTTGTATTTTTCTTTTTCATAATTTTTTCAGATGTATGCTTTTTGTGAAGCTTCATGTGAGAATTAAATGTTTATACAGCGCCATCATGTGGTGAAAAAGTCAAACTGCAGCAACATTTAAAGAGGAAATGTGAGTTTCCTTCAGGAATGCAAGTAAAACGTGTTGACAGAACAAGTTTAGTGACTTTTAGTTTGTCTTAGGGATTAATATTAATGTGTTAACAGGTTTAACTTCACAGTTCAGACTAAATTTACTGACTGTAAATTTAAAAAAATGATGTTAACACATGAACAGCAGCTTCTGTTAAATATTATAATGTGAGTTAATTAAATTTAAAGCAGATTTGTGGACTGAGAGTGTGAAAAGTTGGAGATAATTCAATCAAAGATGTGAACTTTGAGCTGAAACAGGAAGTTACACAACAGCTTCAGAAGAGTTTTTAAAAAATAAAATAAATAAAATAAAAAATATTAAAATTTCTTCTGGTTTATTTTAGAGTTTTGTGTAAATAGTAGCAGAAGAATAAACAGTTTTAAAAGTGTTTTTAATCAGCTGTGACCTGTTACCTGCCTGTTTGACCCGCCGTTAGAGAAAGAGGAAGCGGAGGGGTGAGCTGTTCTTACCGGCTGTTCCCGGAGGCTGCTGTCTCCCCCCCGCTGAGCTCCGCCGTCATCATCAGCAGAAACAGACTCACACAGCGACATTTCAGCGACTCTGCTGCCATAAAGGAGGACGAGGAACCGGCTAAAGTGGCCTCACACCGCCTGCTCCACACACCATCATCACCCACGGAGGAACACGAGTGTAAACAACAGAAAAAACACCTGACTTCCGCTCCGCCTACAAAATAAAAGCCGCAGCCAGACTCTAACCAAGACACAGATGTAAAGAAAATCCACCAAATTGTACAAAACAAAAAAAGTAAACACCGATAGAAATTAAATATTAGATAATCTAAGACTAAAGTGGGAAAAGTACATACACACTGAATAGAAATAACTCTACAAACTTTAAGTTGTGCAAACAAATTAATGTATTGTGCGTAAAATAACAAAATAAATTTTGTGAGGGAAGAAGTTTCCTTGGGTGAACAAATTGCTATAATGTCCCACTTATTAGAATTATAATAACAAAACTACTACTACTACTTCTACCACGACTCATGATAATAACAACATTATTATTATGTTGAAATGCTGAGCATCAGCATTGAAGTGAATTCAATATCCTGAATTTTCAGGGAGGAATTATTATTATTATTATTATTATTATTATTATTTTTTTTATTTATTTTTTTTTTTATTATTATTATTATTATTATTATTTGTATTGTTATTATTTGTATTAGTAGATAATGTAGTAGTAGTATTTCAATAATAATAATAATAATAAGAATAACAATGACAATAATAATAATAATGATTAATGTTGAAATGCTGAGCATCAGCATTGAAATGCTTTTAACATCCTGCATTTGCTGAAAGGAAATGCTATCCCCCCTCTAGTTATAATTATTATTATTATTATTATTATTATTATTATTATTATTATTATTATTATTATTATTTGTAGAAGTAGATAATGTAGTAGTAGTATTTCAATAAAAATAATAATAATAATAATAATAATAATAATAATAATAATAATAATAATAATAATTAATGTTGAAATGCTGAGCATCAGCATAGAAATGCTTTTAACATCTTGCATTTGCTGGAAGGAAATGCTATCCCCCCTCTAGTTATGATTATGATTATTATTTGTAGTAGTAGATAATGTAATAGCAGTATTTCAATAATAATAATAATAATAATAATAATAATAATAATAATAATAATAATAATAATAATAACAAATGTTGAATTGCTGAGCATCAGCGTTGAAATGTGATGCTCAGCATTTCAACGCTCTGCATTTGCTGGAAGGAAATGCAGGGGCCCCCTCTGGTTTATTATTATCATTAGTACTATTACTATTGTTATTATTACTTGTAGTAGTTGTTGTAGCACTATTTCAATAATAATAATAATAATAATAAAATAATAAAAGTAACAATAATAATAATAATTTTGGTATCTGCCATAAAACCTTTCCTTCATAAAGGAATGCTCCTTCTTTATGCTCCTTTATTCATTCAACAATCGGGAAATTCTGTGGCATACAATTTGGTTTCTTCAAAGAAATACTTCAGATGTAAAGAGGAAGTTTCACTTCATGAGAAAATTATTTTAATGAAAAAATTCACAATTCTCTTTTTTCTTTTTCATCCAATGTGTGTCGTAAAAACATTTGTAGATGTTCTCATTAAAAAACACGGTTATTATCTGCCTGATATGTATTAAATCAAAACTGATTGTTTCATTTTTGTGTTCCTGGAGATTCTTGTTCAAGTGCATAACTTCATTTAACTTCATGCTTTTATTTTGAAAGAACCGTTTCTGTTTCACCAGATGTGATGTCATAGATGTAACTTGACGCAGTGATGTCACATGACCGTCTCTAATCCCGGACGGTTGTATCCGCGTGGTAAACGGACACAGTTTAACACCTTTGAACAGAAACACCTGAGCTGATAAGAACAAGAACAAACAGTGGCAGAAAAAACAACATTTACACATCATTAAATCATTTTTATTATTATTACTATAACTTTTATTATAATGTTTTCCAGTCTACAGAAGCAGATCTCTAACAAAAGCTTTACAAAATCCACAACAGTGTTAAAATACTAAAACAAAAACTTATAATAAATATGTAAAAGTAGAATAATCAGAATTTTTCTTTCTCTAATTTCAGTTAAATGAGTGGAAAACATCATCTGATTCTCTACTGAAGTGTTACAATGACATTTTTAATTTAAGTATCAATCTGTTGATGTATTTCTTAATGTAAAGCTTTTTTGTTGAGAAAATAAATATGAAAATATTTTTAAAAATAAGAGAAAAACAGCAAAGTAGCTAAATGTGGCACCTTTATTAAACTTTATTTCTCAAATCTGTACAATAACATAGAATAAAAAACACAGAAAAATACAAAGTTGTAAACAGACTGTTAGAAAAAGCTGCCATTGAGAATTCTTCCAACAAAACAATTCAATTATTCATATTTTCTTTTGCACATTAAAAGTTTCAGAGATACTAAATGCTACACTATCAACAGAAAATTTATTTTTAATCTAATCCCCATGAAGTTTTTATAATACAGCTGCATAATTATCTGACACAATTTACATACAGTAACTTGACTTTTTTTAAATACTGTGTTTATATTGGACTCAGCGTGAGTCAGTATTGCACTTTTCCTCCTTCATTGTTCCAGTTAATTTTACTTTCTTTTACAGTTTTATAGTTTTATTTTAGAGGACGCAGACGCTCAGTCACGGTTTTAGAGAAACTGGAGCAGGAAGCGCTTTTCCGTTAATTTCCCTCAGTGGAGGAATGAAGGAAAAACCGTAGAAAGTCCATCGGCATCTGACCCGCTGTACGAAGGAGACCAGACGAGTCATCAGGAAAACGACCACGACGAAGACGATTATCAACCACGTTAGTCTGCAGAGAAAGAAGAGGAAGCTTGGATTATTTTCAGCTTAGAACACGAGTGAAGCACTAAAGTAGCTATTGGCTGCCCCAAAAGTCGCTAGATGATGTCATCACCTAATTTGCATAATCAGGCATTGGAATATTATTGTAAGGAAATCTGTAGGAGAAAGGAATAATGTCCTGGAAGAGACAAAAAGTGTATAAAAAACGTCCTAAATGTTTAGAACTACAAATTAGATCTACAAGTCAAGATTTCTTAATGAGAAAAAATAAAAACTTGATAATTTTGACTTTTTATTATAAAGTCTTGTCTTAATATGGAAAAAAAATAAAAAATCCTGTTTTTAATTTTCTATATTTTTAACCAGCAGAAAGTGGCTTTTATAATTATCTGTCTCTCTCAGCTTGTTTAACATTTTTATGTTTATTTTTTAAATTTCTAACTCATTTTCAGTGTCTTTTGAGAAAAAAAAGCTGATGTTTCTCTGCATTATAAGACCAAAAAATGACTGTTTTACAGAGTTTCTTCCCATTTTTATTCATATTGTTTAGAGAGGATAAGATATTTTTATCATTTTGAACGTTGGGCGCAGAGGAGACTACGGGCTCTTTTAGGAACAATTTGGAATTTGGAAGGGATTTTTTAAAAGTTAAGGTAGTTTTCAAGACTTCATATTGCAAGTGAATTTATTTCCCGACCCAGCGTGCGGCTGTGACTGGTTTTGAATGAACGCTTTAAAGCAGCAGCCGCTCCAATATCTTCCTGGTCCTGTACCTGTGAACTACTTTCACCTCTGCTTCCAGCTGTAAACCAGCGGCGGCTTAGCGCACACACGGGCTGTTTTCCAAACCTCCTACTACTTCAGCTGAAATTCAGTATGTAGTAGGCAGTATGCGAAAACTTGCGAGATCTGTAGTAAACTACAAGTTTCCGGATGTTTCTACTGATAGGAGAAAATTTCTCAGTCTGTAACGGACCAGTCTACCTGGCGTACTGTTTCCCACAATGCACGGCGCTAATGGCGTTTGTCAGTTTGGGGGCGCTCAGGTTGAGGTGAATTACTGACACCTACTGGAATAAATCAGCTCAACTACAACACAACAACAAAAATGTGAAACGGTCCCAGAGATAAAAGTGAAGTGACAGGAAAGAAACAGCGGTAAATCTGCTCACTTCATCATGAAAGAGCTGTTTACTTTTACCAAATTCATAAAAGCCCCTAAATCATTCATCACTTTTTATTTTACACTAACAGCCTACGTGGGTAATGAGGACGCAGTTTTTACACCAGCTGGAAAAATAAAAAGTCAGTTGGTTTCAGATTTATTTTCAATACACGATAACTTTTGGTGCAAGATAAAAAAATCAAATATGGTGATTTTGCTGTAATAAACTTTTGTAGCTTTACAAATTTGATAAAATCAGGACTCTAATCTCTCCCTGAATTTGTTGTTTTTCTAAATGAATCAAAATTGTTCCTTGAACCACTAAAATAATGAAAAAACCATAACAATTCTCAAAAAAAAATTACAACTTCCTTCACATGCTTAATTTCATTTATTTATTTTCCTTTGTATCTCATTGACATCTAATTTAACTTATCTACTTTTATTGCTCCTGAAACTTCACCACTGATTGATGTGGTGAATTAATGACTGAAATGTTCTCGTGGATTTATTTATGATAAAGTTAAACATTAGAAAAAAGTCCATCAGCTCCACTTCCTGAAACAGAAATCCAGAGTAGTATACGACTAAACAGGTCCAACAAAACAGTCATACTACATACTACATACTACAGTAGTAGATAGTAAGCAGTGCCTACTACCTACTACTGTAGTATGTAGTATGTAGTATGACTGTTTGGAAAACAGCCACGGTCTCCTCTCCTCTGACTACAGCTGCGACTGCTGCGAGAGTCGAGACCAACCTGCGAACGCTTTCAGACGAGGGAGGAGCTCACAGCAGAACCTGCTGCTCGATGAGGATGGTGACTGCAGAATGATGCACGCTTTCACGTCAGTCGCCAAACACCAGAAAAGTCGCCTATGACGCCAGAAAAAGTCGCCAGATTCGTCGCTAGTCGCTTTTCACATAAAAAAGTCACCAAGGTACGGTGGCCGGGAAGGGCAAATGTTTTAATGTTTAACACTTTGTGAGAATGTTACCAATTCTGTTTAAATGTAAAATCTTTTGTTAAAATGTAGGTGATTTGTTTTAATTTAACGGTATTGTGTAAATGTTCAGGACTTTGTTTAAATGGAAAGCCTTTTGTTTAATTGTTCTGCACTTTGTGAAAATGTTTGCGTGAAACAAATTTACAAGTGGCGAAAAACTTTTACAAGCTCAAGCATTAACCGGAAAGGAATGTACCAACTCCCGGGATGAACTGGATGTGATAACGGGGAGCGGCAAATAGGCCAATAGTGTTTGTTGGAGGTCATCCAAATTGTGAAAGACCGACCACACGAAAAACAAAACCGCGTTAAGCGCATAAGATGTTGTCCACAAAACGGACAAAACTTTACCTGGACGCCGTCCGTCTTGGGTGACTGCCGCTCCCCGTTATCACATCCGGTTCATCCCGGGAGTTGGTACATTCCCTTTCCGGTTAATGCTTGAGCTTGTAAAAGTGTTTCGCCACTTGTAAATTTGTTTCAGCGTTTGTAAAAGTGTTTCACGTCTTGTTAATTTGTTTTCTGAAAGGTAAATTTGTTTCAGAACTTGTAAATGTGTTATGGTAATTTAATTTTTGTTTGGTGAATGTAATTTTTTTTTTCTAAAATGTAAATTTGTCTCAACCATTGTAAAAGTGTTTCACAATTTGTAATTTTGTTCTGCACTTCCCGGCCACCGTACCAAGGGGTCTGGAAAGTCGCCAGATTTAGCGAGAAAGCCGCTGAGTTTGCAACAGTGGAGTGAAGTCAACGCCAGAACTGTGAGATACTGGCGTTAACTTTGAGACTCACCCTGAAAGACGATATCCATCCACGAAAGCTTCGTCAGACTTGATCCACATCTTTGCAGTAAAACATCGACCTGTTTTAAAAAAGGAGAAACATCAGGATTAAAAAGTAACATGGGAGGTGGAGCCTGTTTGGACTGATTTGTTAGGTTTGTTTAGTCGTATACAACTCCAGGATTCTGTTTCTAAAAGTAGAACTCATTCATTTTTTTCCCAATGTTTAACTTTATCATAAATATAGAAAACAAACCATGGGTACATTTGGCATTTCAGTCATTAAATCACCATATCAGTCAGAGCTGAAGATACAGGAAGAAAAAAATTAGATAAGTCAAATTAGAATAGTGATTTAAAGTTTGTTTTGTTTTGTCATGTTTTGTTTCGCGTTATTGCAAAGATTTTTTTTTCTCTCTTTTATTAATTTTTTTGTTGCTTCTTCGTCTCCTTCTGATTCGACACGAAGTTGCAGAGTTTCTCTGTTTTGACTGTTTGCTTCGTGTAGTTCTTTTACATTTTTCAAAATAAACATTTTCATTCATTCAGAATAGAATAGAATAGAAAAGAATAGAATAATTTATTTTATGTTGCTGTTTTTAACTCTATTTTGCTTTTTGTGTTTTTACCCTTTGTAAAGCGACCTCGGGTGTCTTGAAAGGCGCTTTGAAATAAAATGTATTATTATTATTATGATTAATAATCTTTATTGATCTCCGTGGAGAAAATTTCCGTGTCACAGCAGCTCACAAACATTACAAGTGCAAAAGATGCAACTATAAAATTAAGATAAAATAGAAGGAAGTAGAATAAAAAGAAAAAGAAAAAATAAATAAGATAAAGAAATAATCTAAAAAAAATAGCTATAATAAGAATAATAACAACAACAAGATCAACAATAATTGTTATTATTATTATTATCATTACTGCTACCATTATCATTATTACTATAATAATAAAGACTTTAAGAACTTAATAAAATACATAGAAAATTTAGCTTGAGAAGGGAGGAGTAGTTGTAAAAGTTTTTTTAGCTTTTTTTATTATTATTTTCAGTGGTTAAAGGAATATTTTTAACTCATTTAGAAAAAAAAAGAAATTCAGGGAGAGATTTCAGGGTCTGGTTTTATAAAATTTGTAAAGGTACAGAAGTTTATTACAGCAAAATTACCATATTTAATTTGTTATCTTAAACGCAAAGTTATTGAGTATTTACAACTGACTCTTTTTCTGTTTTTTTTTTCTACAGCTGATGAAAAAACAAAAAGACACAGAAAGTTTTTTTTCTGCTGCCATTACTGAGTTAAACAAGTTGTCATAATTCTTTTTTTATTGGCACTATTTATTTAGCTGGTCTTATGGTGATTTTCTTTTTGCCCTTGTTTTTATCCTGCTCTTACTTGTAGTTTCCACTTCTTCCGTTAGCTTTTATTTGTTTCTATTTATTTATTTCCATAAAGGTGTTTTTTATGGTTGGTGGATCCTAAAGTACTTTTCAGTGTTTTAATGTTTTAGTTGTGTGTCAATTCTGATGGTTCTGAATGGTTTTGTGTATAGATTGTTTTGTTACTGGTGTTTCTTTTGTGTCACTTCTATCTCACAGACTGTCTAACATTTTTGTTGTTGTGTTGTAGTTGTGCTGATTTATTCCAGTAGGTGTCAGTAATTCACATAAACCTGAGTTTTCCCGAAACAGTAGAAACATCCAGGAACTCGTAGTTGACCAAAGATCTCACAAGTTTTCACAAACTGTTACTACAAACTGAAATTCAGCCAAAGTAGTAGGAGGTTTAAAATGCCGTCCATCTCTTGATCGTTACCTTTGGCTAAACTGTCGGCACAGTTTCCTGTCCGCGGGTCACACGGACACTGATTCTCACACTGACACTTCTCAGCACAGGAAAGGCCGAAAAAACCCAGAGGACACACTGATGGACACAAAAATAACATTAATAACAGGGATAATTAAAAAATTTGATAAATCTTTCTCAAGAATCTGTACTAAAGCTGTGAATCTGTAAAAGAACCCCGGAATCTGTATAAAAAACAGCTGAAATCAAATGTGATTAAACTAATTTCAAGACCCTTTTCTCTTGCAGTGCTCTAAAAGCACCAGGAGGGGGCAGTGTTTAACCAAAACAGTTTAAGATGTTCTTAGTTTTGTTTTAAAGAATCCTTTTGATGATATCAAACAATATTAGGAATTTCTTCAACTGTCTACAAGTTCAAATGTAAGGAAAATCATCACATTCACTTATTTTATGATTTTGTGTCATGCTCGTTTACCTTCTTCACAGAAATTGCCGCGGAAACCTGGAGAACACGAGCAGCGTCCGGTGACACGGTCACAAGAAGCTCCGTTTAAGCAGACGCACTTCTGAGCGCAACCGCCGCCAAAAGAACCTGGAGGACACTCTGAAAACGACACAGATATAAAACACTCAGAATATTTACCTTCAACAATAAAATCTAAAAATCCTACTTTTGAACAATGATATGTAAGATTTAAACATGTATCAGAAGAATAAGTCAACGCTGTCTAAAAGAGGCAACAGGCATGAATTAATTTTTGTTCCCAAGCAGCATTTGAAGAACAGAGTAGAGATTATCTTCTTGTTGACATAGTGCTAAGTACATTTGGACAGAATGTAATGGAGGAACATTTCCACGTTGATCAATAATCTGCTGAATCATCTCTGTTTATATAAAATCATAGAAGTATTTATACACCTCAGTGAAAACAGTAACTGCTCGTTACCTGTGTTGCAGTTTTTTCCGTCCCATCCATCGTGACAGAGACAACCACCTGCAACAGACAAAACACAATAATTTTAATTTAATGTTTTTTCTCTTTTCAGAGAAACAGAATATGGTCACCCTAGCTTAGCTCCTCACAGCTCGGTGCTCTGATACATGTCAGTAATGTTAGTGAATCCTGGTTGTGTCCTACCAGGTCTCATCTACCAACTCCAGCCTCACCAAGCAGAGCAAACGTAACCTGGCTCTTCATTTTATTGATAGACTCTCAGGTTTGAACAGATCACTGCAGAATAACTGCTGCATGTGGACAGGAATCAACATTAGCACAAACACATTAGAGACTGTTTTAGCCTTTAGCTTCTGTTTTAGCCTTTAGCTCCTGTTTGAGCCTTTAACTCCTGATTTGGCCTTTAACTTGTGTTTCATCATAGATACTGTTTTAATTCTTCACTCTGTTTTAGCTTTTAGCTCCTGATTTAGCTCCTGATTTAGCCTTTAGCTACAGTTTTGGCCTTTAGCTCCTTTTTTTTTTTTAGCTTTGAGCCCACGTTTTAGCCTTTAACTTGTGTACCAGCCTTTAGCTCCATTTTTTTGGCCTTTAGCTCCTTTTCAGCTTTTAGCTCCTTATTTAGTTTTTAGCTCACGTTTTAGCCTTTTGCTGGTCTTTTAGCCTTTAGCTTGTGTTTTAGCCCTTAGCTCGTGATTTGGCCTTTAACTTGTGTCTCATCATAGATACTGTTTTAATTCTTAGCTCTGTTTTAGCCTTTAGTTACTGTTTTAGCTTTTAGCTCCTGATTTAGTTTTTAGCTCCTTTTTTTTTTTAGCTTTTAGCCCATGTTTTAGCCTTTAGCTTGTGTTTTAGCCCTTAGCTCCATTTTTTTAGCCTTTAGCCTGAGTTTTAGCCTTTAGCTCCTTTTCAGCTTTAAGCTCCTTATTTAGCTTTTAGCTCACGTTTTAGCCTTTTGCTGGTCTTTTAGCCTTTAGCTTGTGTTTTAGCCCTTAGCTCGTGATTTGGCCTTTAACTTGTGTCTCATCATAGATACTGTTTTAATTCTTAGCTCTGTTTTAGCTTTTAGCTCCTGATTTAGCCGTTAGCTCCTGTTTTGGCCTTTAGCTCCTTTTTTTTTTAGCTTTTAGCCTGAGTTTTAGCCTTTAGCATGTGTTTCAGCTTTTAGCTCCATTTTTTTAGCCTTTAGCCTGAGTTTTAGCCTTTAGCATGTGTTTCAGCTGTTAGCTCCTTATTTAGCTCATGTTTTAGCCTTTAGCCTGAGTTTTAGCCTTTAGCTTGTGGTTCAGCTTTTAGCTCCTTATTTAGCTTATAGCTCATGTTTTAGCATTTTGCTGGTCTTTTAGCCTTTAGCTTGTGTTTCAGCTTTTAGCTCCATTTTTTTAGCCTTTAGCCTGAGTTTTAGCCTTTAGCTTGTGTTTCAGCTTTTAGCTCCTTATTTAGCTTATAGCTCATGTTTTAGCATTTTGCTGGTCTTTTAGCCTTTAGCTTGTGTTTTAGCCCTTAGCTCCTGTCTTTGCTTTCAACTCCTGTTTAGCCATTAGCTCCTGTTTTAGCCTTTAGCCTGTGCTCTATCTCTCTCCTGTTTATCTTTCTTTTTCTCTTCTGTCTCTTTTCTGTCAGACAGTCCAGCTCCTGTTTCCACAATTTCTGCTAAATAAATCACAGAAATTGTTTTCTGAAATTGTGCGAAAGACAAACACATTTCTCTTTCACAGGTAAACTTTGTCAGCAGGTGTGGCGTTGTCATAGAAATCTTGTTCAGCCCGACCTGATCGGAAAGCTGAGAATTATCATTTAGAAATAACCTACTTTTGAGCAGATAATCTTATTTTAAGCTGTGGATTTTGATTTATATCAGATTTTTTCGAGATCACTGAGAAAGTCCTCACTGTCCCTTTAATGTGAAAATAAAAAAAATCACAGCACTTTGTCCCCGTCAGCCCCTCACAGCCTCAGATGCCTTTGTCCCTGAGGCGTTTACCTGTCGGAGCAGATTAACTTCATGGCGTGTAATTATACGTTCCATCCATCGCTCAGACTCCACCTGAACTCACCTGGCGCACAGACTCCGTGAGGTCCACACTCCTCAGGTCGACATGCCAAAGAGTCACATGCGTCTCCTTGCCAACCGCCCTGACACACACACCGCCCGTCCACACACTCCCCGTGACCGCTGCAGTTCACGGGCTGACAGCGCCGCCTGTGGACGCACAGGACGGTGGAGACGGCTCGAGCACAGCGCCACCTGCTGTCGTGCGTGCTGAGGGCGAGAGGGAAACGTCAGGCTCCTTTAAGGCCTCTATGGTTTCTTACTCATCGTGTCATAAATTCATTCACTCACCAAGGGTCGGGAGGGTAACTCGCCAACGTGCCGTCAATGAGAAAAGTAGCGGAGCCGCCTCCGTCCAGGTTGATGGCGTTGATGACGCCGTTTTTCTTCAGGAACTCTGCCACCTCCCAAAGATTCATGCTGCTCAAGAAGAAACAAACACACGACTGTTAATGTCAGAGTGTGTTTAACCTGTATACCAGTGGTCGCCTCTACCCGGTTTGTGTTGCGTTTCCATTAGCGCGGTACTACGCGGCAGACGCCAGTTTTTAGTAACTTCTCTACCCTGGTTCTAAGAGAGTAAAGCTGATACTAAAAGGTGACGTGGACGGACTGCCGGTCACTCATTGGTCAGAGAATGTCGTCTCTGCAGCTTCTGACTCTGAACAAATCACTTACAAGAGGCAAAGGAATAAGTCAGCGACGGGTTTTTAATGACATTTAAACCTGACGGCACAGAACCAGACTGAATGAAGACAAAATACAGCCCTAAAATGCTCCTTCATGATTCCTAAAGAAGTTAAAAGTCCTTTTTAAAGCAAAAAGAAGTTAACAGCAAAGATAGTTGGNTTAATCCACAGGGAACCAAAAAGGAAAACCAGTTCAAAGAAGAATGATTGATCAACAAAAAATCTCTGCTATACCAGGCCCAAAAATCAAAAATTAAAGTGATCTCACTGGATCCAGGGAAGAGTTGATGTCAGGAAGCAGCTCCTTCGTTTTCCTCCGCGTGCAGCAGCACCAGGCTGTTGTTTACCTCCGTTGTCATGACGACCCACATTGAGCCGCTGTATTACTTTAATGAAATCTTTAGAAAGCTTTTTTTTTTTCCTTTAAAGACCACGGTGGCACATATGTTAGTACAAAATGATGTTTGTGTGGCGTTATAGATGAACATGCACGCACTTCTGTGCAGCACTTTAGCGCAGCTGTGTTATAAGATCCACGCCCACCGTGAGTCTGTAGTCGGGCTAGAGGAAAAGATAACCAAACCCAGTAGAGACGAGTAGAATAGAGCTGGTATTGTAAAGTGGAAAAGCGCCATTATAAGTCTCAAAAATGTTTGCGGCCCACCTCTGACCCATGAAGTACTGAGTGTAACAAGTTGTTACATTGGGGGTCAGTTATTATATTTTGGGTTTTTCTGCATTCTTTTTGTTACTTTCTGGCCCAGCAACTTTGTTACATTATTGACCAGTCATTACATTTCAATTTTTTTTTTTTTTTAGTACATTTCAGGTTGTTGTTGCATTTTGGGTCTTGTTACATTCTGGGCCTCAACATGATTTCTTAAAGGTTATTTTTCTATATGACTATTTGAACAGTTTTAATTTGTTTTCAAACTTATCTGAGTTTTAACATAATGCATTATTCTGTATATTTGTATCTTTATATTATCAGCCTGATTGAGTAATTGATTGATGATGCAACAGATGCTGCGCCCACAACATATCTTTTTGCGTTTTACTATATTTTGTTATCACATTTCGGGCTCAGCACTTTTGTAACATTACCAAACTGATACACAACATTTTGGGTTTTATTTTACTTTTTGTTACAACTACATTTCATGTCATTACATTGGGCACTAACAAAAGCCTACTTGAGAATTTTCATATTACTACAGGAAGTTCTTTAATAATTTAATACTTCTAAAGAAGTTTAAGAAAGAGTTACATCTTATATGTAACTCACTTTTTAGGAGAAGTTTTATCCGCATTGAAAGACGACATATTCACAACAAACTTTATTTAAAAAGTTGCCAAAACTAACCAATTTATCAAATCTGATACAAAAAAATGTACCATAAACAAATGATTCAAATGTATTTTCTGCATGTTTTGTTAAAATAATTCAGAATGTTATGGCTACTTTTCCTGATGGGTTTTCAGGGTTAAAGAATAATAAATGTTACCCTCTTACTAAGGTCTGTCCGTCCACGTGAAACAGAATCAGGTTCCCGTCTTTATCGTGACCCACCGCCGTCCTCGCTGACAGAATGTCCACGAAATCTCGGAAAACCTCTGTCGAATATAAAAAAAACAGAATTTTTAAATTTTTTTTTTTTTAACACAGATTTTCAATCTAAAATTATTCTGGGATCTTCACGAAACTTGATGAAATGATGACGTCATTGCATAAGGATCCTCCACCTGGGCCTCAAACACCGAGGTCTCCAGAGCTGCCCAATCAGAGCGAAGGGGGTTTCTCTTAAAGGGACGGCAGCAAAAACTGAATGTTTCAGACAGAGACTGAAATAAAGGTTTTCTTAAACACCACATTTGCTGTGTGTAATAAATTTGAAGTCATCTTTCCTTTTGTACGGTAATATAATGATATTATTATGGTTAGTCAAACTAATGAGATAAAAGTTTGAAATTTTGAGATTTAAAATTGTAATATTATAAGGTTGAAATGATGAGGTAAAAGTGGAAACTTTAAAATGAAATGTCAAACTTATGAGATGAAAAACTTGAAATTTAAGAAAAAGTTGAAATTTTGAGGCAAAATGTAGAAATTTGAGTTGAAAAAGTCACATTTATGGGGAAAAAGGTTTTAAATTATGAGATATAAGTCAAAAGTCAAAAATCAAAATCTTGAGACAACTAATCAAAACTTAAGGATAAAAAATTAAAACTATAAGATGAGTCAAATTTATGGAATAAAACAAAAACGTGAAATAAAAAGCTCGACTTTGCAGATGAAAAAAAATGTACATTTTTAGAAAGGAAGGGAAATCTTTGAGAGAATTTTCAAATCATGTGAGAAAAAGTCAAGATAAAGAGGAAAATTTTAAAAACTTTTAAATAAAGAGGGAAGTTTTCTTTAAGTAAAATTTCATATTTGTGAAAATAGAAAATTAAATGATTGGGGGGACAGTTAAATTTTTTAAAATAATAGCTTTTAAGGGAAAAAAAAGCCATAATTAAGAGGAAAAAAGTCAAAATCTTGAGAAAAAAAGTTGAATTTTTAACATTAAAAAGAAGCTGATGTTATTGTTTAGTGTCTAGAATTTTAGACAGAGTTTGCTTGATGCAGTGAGTGCGACGTTTTTTCTCTAAGCTTTGTCCGATTAAGTTTAAAAAGTCTAAAAAGTTCCTTTTACCCTGGTCCACCAGTTTGCTGCACTCGGCCTTCAGGCTCTGGTTGATGTAAATCTCTCCGTCCCTCAGCAGCCACATCACGCCGCTGACCAGCTGCACAAACGGGTTTTCCTCGTCCAAGACGTCGTCCTGAGACAGATACCTGAAGAGAAAAGTTAGTTACGTCTTATTTTTCTCACTTTATGTCCCCGTTTTTTTATGCAGAAACTTCTCTTACCTAGGGTGACCATATTCTGTTTCTCTGAAAAGAGGACTCTCACATTTTTAGGGGTTTTGCGTGGGTCAGGGGGCTTTCTGTGCTTCTAACTCAGTTACACAAATATTCTGAATTCCCCAGAAAATAATACTTTACCTGGAAATACTGAGAAATAGCCCAAAACACTCACAAAAAGTTGCTTTATAAATAATATATTTATCAATTTAAAGCAATTCTCCTGAACAATATAATCAGTCACATACAAATATGGCATGTTCTAGTCTTTAATAGTTATTGACTCAAGTTCTGTAGGAACACAAGTATTCAGATGTTTAACAAAATAAGAAATAATCATCTCTCTTAAGTCTGACATTTACACTTTAGTTAGGAAAAGTGAGGTAGAGAACCATTCTTCAAGATAACCTCCCAATTATCAATTACGTAAAAATAGAAATAATGCCTCAAAATATTAAACAAAAAGAAAAAAGAGAGGTAGCCTATTCTTCAATGTTTTGTTGTGGTGATATGGGCTTGCAGATCGTTGTAACCATTATTAGCCACAGAGACATAAGTTCCAGCTTTGCAGACTGTACATTCTGCCTCCAATTTGTCACGACCCGGACGAAAACAGGGGAACTTTTTTCACATTTCATCAGTGAAATGACATTTGCGTTTCTGCATTTTCTTTCTGTTGGAGTGTTCTCTGGCAGTGTTTCTACCTGCCTGTCAGCCTGAGTGAGTGAGTGAGTGTGGAGCCTCTGTACTGATTTGTGAATGAATGAATACATGTTCCGGGGTTCGGCTCAAACTCCACCTCTCAGAGCGTGTTTCTAAAGGAACCACTCAACGTGAATGATAAATACACTGGTCTGTGACGCGCTCAAGCAAGGAAAGATCAAAAACCCGGACATTTGAAGGATTTTATAAACCCCGACGGGACAGGCTCTTAAAAGAGGACAAGTCCGGGCAAAAGAGGATGGTTGGTCACCCTATCTTACCCGAACACTAAGCTGCCGTTCTTCCTGATGCCAAACTGGGCGTTTTGGCGCCCCCTGCTGTCCCTCACTAGGACGCCGTCGCTCACGATGTTTCCCAAACACCCGTCAGTGGTTGTGTTGAAGAACCCGGCGTTGAGCGCGTACATGCAGCCGCCAATTTCCGCCGTGTCCTGAACCGTCACCCTGTGGTCTTTCTGGCAGCCGCCCGGGCCGCCGGGCTCCAGCACCGACACCGTCCTCAGGGGGTCGTGAACCAGCGTCATGTGACCTGGAGAGAGAGAGAAACATCCGTCCAGAACTGATTTCAGGAAAACACAGCGAGCGTTCGCTGAGGTCGGCACTGACCGTGGACCCAACGCGACGTTTCTCCCGGTAACTCTGATACGAAAACGGACGACTCGGCCACAGGGAGGCCGTGGCGCCGGTTGGAAGGCCAAGTCTCGTACGTTCTCTTTCCGTGGATCACGGACTGGCAGTTCCTGACGTAGCGATGAGAATGAGTCGGGCCGTGACCTTGAGTGTACGGCGTCAGAACATCAGGTTCTGGAGACGGACTGTGGAGAGAGTCAGGAAACAGAAATATGACCAAAAAAAAAAAAAAAAAAAAAGGAGCAACTTCATGAGAGAAAAGGCAACGTTTGATGGGATGAATTAAGCTCTTTTTATCCAGTTTTTACTTCGTACACGTAATTTGATACTTGTATTGTGTGGTGAGTCTTTTGGAAGGATGTACCGAGTCTTATTTGAACTAAAACTAAAAAGTTTTCCTTTTTTTTTTTTTTTTTTCCCAAATATTTGTAACTGAGCATTTAACATAAAACAGTGTGAACTTAACCCTGTGGTGCATAGTGGTCACTACAGTTACACCTATTTAAAGTTATTTACTCCTAAATTCAGTGGTTCATGTGCTGGAAATTCATATTAGTCTGTGTCAGGATATTTTCATTCTTCTTAGGACCTGAAAAAATGTTTTTAATTTTTTTTCCAAATTAGATTTTTTTTTAAGTTATAGACAAACATTTGAGGGTAAAACAGTGTAATAACTATAAATTAATCAGTGTTAAAATGGATGAAAGAGAGTTAAATTGTTTCACAAAGCTATAAAAAAAAGATTATTCATGAAATTACCAAAAAAAAAAAAAAAAAAAAAAGAAAAGAAGTCAAACAACAAAATAAGTCATATTTACATTAAGTTCACACTGTTTTAAGTTGAATGCTCAGTTAAAAATATTTGAAAAAAAATAAATAAAAACACTCAAGGGAAAAATCCTGATACTGACTTTCATAATTCATGCATCAGAGGGTTAATGTAAATTTTAATTTTTTTTTTTTTTTTTTTTTGGTCAGTTCATGAATATTTTATGCTTCGCGAAACATTTTAACTCTCTTTCATCCATTTTAACACTGAATAATTTATAGTTTATAAGCTTTTTCACCCTCAAATGTTTATCTCTAACATTTTTAAATATATGTATATGTTTGGAAAAAAAATTAAAAACATTTTTTCAGGCCTCAAGAAGAATAAAAATATCCTGACACAGACTAATATGAATTTCCACCACATGAACCATTGAATTTAGGAGGAAATAAGTTTAAACAGGGTTAATAAAACCTTACAAAAAATAAGAATTCTTCATATTTAATTAATGACACATCACATATCAAAACTTATATATTTCTTTTTGAATTCTGAGACTAAATTCTGAATTTTAAAATACTGTGTTCGGGTTAAGAAGGCAGTTTTTTTTTATTATTATTATTAGTGACTGTTTATACTCATCATGTGTGTCACTTCACCATGGTTACATGTCTTTTTTTTTTTTTTTTTACCCCTGAATGTAACTTTCAAAGCTGAAAAATCAAAAAGAAAATAAAAACAGTGATTCATTAAAAATCCTACCTTGTTGATTTACTTTCCAGCAGGTAAATCTGGAGACTGAAGAGCAGGATCCACGTTAGTTTGTGTCTGTTTGAGGTAGTTTCCATGTTAAGCTCAGAATAAGTTGTGACAGAGTTTATCCTGAGACGACAGAGCAGGTGAAGCTCTGCAGGAGACGACAGGTGAAAGTCACATTAAAACTCTTCTTCACTGGACTCACTGGTCTGGATCCACCACATTCTTCTCTGGCACTGACGCTGAACAATTACCCACCTGAGGAGGGCGTCGCTGTTCAGAGACACCTTTGTTGTCCTTAAGTTTAAAATACTTCAGATTATTTCTTTTTTTTTGGAAGGTGAGGCTGCCTCCACCTCTGCCTCTGCCTCTCCCTCCCTCCTCTGACAGGTGCAGGTAATTGGTGATCACCTGAGACATAACGACCTCTGCTATAAAACCAAACCAGAACCACAACTCACATCTGGATCTGTTTATTTGAACACATCTTTAAACTATTAAAATATAACATGTTTTTTTGTGTTTTGGTTCCTCAAACCCCCAAAATCTGAGGTGGTGCAACCGTCCTGACAAGTATCCACAGTAATTAAACTCTAAAAATTGAATGTCAGTTATTGTAAATGGAAATTAAAAATACAGTGGCATTATTTTATGCTTGAACCTTTTTAAATAAAACATTCTTTGCAAATAAAAAGAATTTTAAAGCTGTTGAGAAATGTAAAAAACTTTTGTCCCGTAATTTTCACCTTGTCAAATGTCAGGGTGGTGCAACCGTAACATTAGACTTTTATTTTAAAGTGAAGAGAATAAAACAGGAAACAGGAAACTGCATCAGCCAGAGGAGCCCAAATGACATTTGTGACCAAGTGGAAAAGTTTGTAGATTTCTCTGAAATACTGATAAAAAAGGTTTTTTCACTTCATTGGTGACTGGAACAATTTCCATGTCAGGTGGTNTGTTAAATTGATTTCTTAAACTTAAGAAGTTTTATCTCAAATCTTGACTTTTTGTCTCAGAATTTTGTCTTTATTTCTCAAATTTTTCTCAAATTAAAAATACTAAAAAATAATGAATCTAAAAACTTTGAAATGTTGCTCATCTACTGAAATCTACGGAAGAGGATTAGGGCCACTAAGAAAAAAAAAAATTCCAAAAAAAAAAAAAAANTTTAAAAATTCCAAAAAAAAAAAGTCAGAATTCTGAGAAAAAAGTCAGAATTCTGATTTTTTTTCTCAGAATTCTGACTTTTGGTTTTTTTTTGATTTTTTTTTTCTTAGTGGCCCTAATCCTCTTCCGTAGCAATCTGTTAGAAAACATAATTCTTAAATATAAGTTTTTGACCCAGCTGTAATACTGACTTATTCCAGTAGGTGGCGTTAATTCACTTAAACCTGAGTTTCACCTGCAATAAACAGAAAAAGCAGCAGGTTCAGTTTGATATTCAGGAAGTGTTTGACATATTGCAAATTTAGCTCTTTTTTCACACATTAAAAATTTAATTCCCCCTGAAATAAGTGTCATTAATGGTGTTTGTTTGTCTCTTAACACAGAATAAAGCGGAACTTTAAGCTTCTCCAGGGGGGGGAGTGTTATTGGTGTGACACAGGGTGATAGTTGAAGGGGAACATGGCAGCAGGTTTCAGTGCCTGTAAACATGTTTTTGGGTTATTGCAGAGTAAAGCAGGGTTTAATCCTGCTGTGCACAGGAACACACTCTCTCCTCACATGTGTGTGATCAGAGCAGCGAGCAGCGCATCAGCTGATTCTCAGGTGAATGAGAAATACTGCATGGACCTGGTCAGGTGAGTTTACTGCACTTACTCACACCTACAGCAGCTCACACAGAAGGAATACACAACTAAATCTGTGTTTTTACAGCAGGTATGGAGGAAAAGAAAAGAGTTAACACCTCATGGGTTCATTCTTTGAAACTAACATTAGTGTTTAAGAGAAAAGATTCTTCACTAAACTGCGACTCACCAAACTCCATTCAAATATCAGACAATTATTTTAAAAACACACAATTGTAGTAAATTTAGGTGCAAATTCTGAAAAATTATAATGAATTATTGTTAATGAATGTCTTAAGTTAAATTCGGCTTCAACAGAGTGAATCAGAATTGATCACTTTTTATGAAACTTTTTTTTTTTCCCAAACTCTTTTTTTATTTAATTTTTTGGTAAAGATACAGATACATCTTGTAAAAATAGGCATTATATAAAATCCATACACATAGTTTCTCATCTGTTTCATAATACCTACTGTTTTTAACTGCTGTTTTAATATTTTCCCTTATTCTATTGCTTTTATGTTGCTGTTTTTAACTTTATTTTGTTTTTATGTGTGTTTTTTTTACCCTTTGTAAGGCGACCTTGGGTGTCGTGAAAGGCGCCTTGGAATAAAATGAATTATTATTATTATTATAGTGTTAAATACATAAATAAATAAAAGTCAAAGTGCCAAATAAAACAAAACAAAAGCAGTAATAGTAATGATAATAATGATAATTAACAATTATAATAACAATAATAGCAAGAATAATAGAAATAACAATAGATTTATATTAATAACAGTGATGATAATAATAAGAATAATAGTAGTAATACTAATAGTAATATTAATAATAGTAATAGTGCCAGTAATATGGAAGATTTTAGATTTTATATTACTGGCACTATTACTATTATTAATATTACTATTATTATTACTACTACTATTCTTATTATTATCATTACTGTTATTAATATAAATCTATATTTTTTCCAAACTCTTTTTTTATTTAATTTTTTGGTAAAGATACAGATACATCTTGTAAAAATAGGCATTATATAAAATCGATACACATAGTGTTAAATACATAAATAAATAATAGTCGAAGTACCAAATAAAACAAAACAAAAGCAGTAATAGTAGTGATAATAATGATAATTAATAATTATAATAACAATAATAGCAAGAATAATAGTAATAACAATAGATTTATATTACAGTAATGTACAGTAATGTAACAGTAATGATAATAATAAGAATAACAGTTGTAATAAAAATAGTAATATTGACAATAGTAATAGTGCCAGTAATATGGAAATAGGAAAAAAGTAGTATAATATAATAGTAGTCTCAGACAGAAGCTGACAAAACAAATTTTTACTTCCAACTTTTTCATTTTTTGGCTCTTTCTTCTGTTGTAATACCTAGCCACTGTTTTTTTTTAATTATCATATTGACTATTTGTTTTTATCAATCGCGTTTTTAAGCTTGTATAGCACCTTGGTCAGCTCTGGTTGTTTTAAAATGTGGGATATAATAAAGTTTGACTTGACTTGTCTTGACTTGTAAAACACCAGGGGAAAAAAATAAGGATTTATTTTTTTACTGTAAATCCTGTAAAACTACTACAGGGTCACCAAAGGGACAAAAACAAAGCCTGAAAATATCAAATAAACTTAGAAATATGTTGTAAGATATCGACAGGTAGGATGGGAAGATACTCTTTGTGATACAGATTCTTTATCTAAGTTTTAAATAAAAATAGTATCTCTCCTCCTCCTCCTTTTTTTTCTGCAGGTCCAGAGACTATGACGGCTTCGTGTCCTCCCTGCTCCTCCCTGAGGAGGCGCGACGCTCCTCTCTGGCTCTGAGAGCTTTTAATGTGGAGCTGGCTCAGGCAGGTATTCACTCAGGTGTTCACTCAGGTGTGAAAGTGGAGTTTCAGACGGTCGAGTTTTCATCACATCCTCATCTTTCACTTTCAGCCTCAACAAGAGGAAATCCAGCATCTTCAGCTTCATGTCTCAGTAAAAAATAAATCACATGTTTTTGTTTGTGTGTTTTAACGTGTTCCATACATCTGTTGTGTTTAAAGGTGAAAGACTCCGTTTCCCAGAAGACCATTGGTTTGATGCGAATGCAGTTCTGGAAAACAGCCATAGAAGAAATTTACAGAGACGATCCTCCAAACCAGCCGGTCAGCGCCGAGCTGTGGAGGGTAAATATCACTCAGAGAGAAGAAGAACATCCTGTTTAATCTAATATTTACTTTAATTTAACAACCTGATGGTTTTCAGGCCGTGAGGAAACATTATCTGACAAAGAGGTGGCTGCTCAGGATCATCACAGAGAGGGTGAGTCTTTATTTTCTTTATCAAACTCTGCTTTATTTCAGATTTTTGGTTTTACACTTTTCTGAACCTTTTACTTTCTTCTCTGGTCCAGCGTGACCATGAATTACAAATGACATTATGAGGTCATTCAAGGTCATTCATGAAGAGGAATTCAATATTTTTGGCTTAGAGTTTTACTTTCAAAGTTAGAATTATGGAAAAAGTAAGAAATTTGACCTTTTTTTTTTTTAATAACTGACAAATTTAATCTTTTTTGTTAAGTTAGATTTCTATCAGTCCGACTGTTTTTTTCAAGGATTCTTTGAAATCAGATTTCTGAGAGAGAAGTTTAAAGTCTGATTTTTTTTTTTTCTTCAAAATTCTGTGTAAAGCCCCAAACCTGAAAAAAAAAGTCAGAAATTGGACTTTTTCACAAAATACTGACACATAAATAATCTTAAAGTTGAGAATTCTGGAATTTTTTAACTAACCGACAAAATTTTATCTTTCTTGTAAAGTTAGAATAATTTAAGTCTGACTATTTTTTCAAGGATTTTTTTTTCAAGTGAGATTTCTGAGAAAGAAAGAAAAGCTTAGACTTTTTCTTATAATCCAGATTTTAAAGTTGGAATTCTGGAATTTGAAAAAAAAAAAAAAGAGTATAGAATTCCTGAATTAAAAAAAACATAGTCCATGATTCTGGAATTTAAAAAAGAATACAGTGTTCCGGTATTCTGCAATTAAAAAAATTAATTAAAAAAAAAAAAAAAAAAAAAAAAAAAAAAAAAATAAAAAAAAAAAAAAAAAAAAAAAAAAAAAAAAAAAAAAAAAAAAAAAAAAAAAAAAAAAAAAAAAAAAAACAGTGTCCCAGAATTTAAAAACATAGACTCCGGAATTCTGGAATTGAGAAAAAAAAAGCTTTCTGGAATTCTGGAATTTAAAAAATTACAGTGTTGTGGTATTCCGCTATTAAAAAAAAAATAGTGTTCCAGAATTTAAAACAAAACAGAATCAAGAATTCTGGAATTAGAAAAAAAAACCAGCATTCCGGAATGCTGGAATTTGAAAAAAAAAAAAAGAGTATAGAATTCCTGAATTAGAAAAAAAAAGCATTCCGGAATTCTGGATTTTAAAAAAAGAGTCCATCATTCCGGAATTTAAAAAAGAATACAGTGTTCCGGTATTCTGCAATTACCAAAAAAAAAAAAAAAAATCAGTGTTCCAGAATTAAAAAAAATGAAACTCCGGAATTCTGGAATAAAAAAAACAGTTCTGGGATTCTGTAATTTGAAAAAACAGAGTCCCTGAATTCTGGAATTCTGCCTTCTAGTGTCAATTAAAGAAATGTCTGAATTTTTTTCTGTCTTTTATTTCCAAGAATTGTTTAATCGTCTCTTATCTTTGTCTTTAAGTGATAATTTTCAGTCATATTTGACCTTTTCTGACCTTGTTGAAAGAGTTTAAAGCTGTCAGTCTGTTTTTACCTGGTTCAAACTTCAGTCTCCTCTGTGGGTAAATCTCACAGGTGTCGTCTTCACCTGTAAATCGCTGACGTGGTTTGAAGCTCTTTGTTACCACGTTCCCTCTCAGAGTGTTAAAGTGATCAATCACACGTTTGTTTCCTGTCGTCAGGAGAAGGACATGGAGGACCGAGCGTACAGGAACCTGCAGGAGCTGGAGACGTACTCGGAGCACACTCAGTCCTCTCTGATCTACCTGCTGCTGGAGTGTTTAGGTAAGGACAGGCGAGGACAGGTGAGGACAGGTGAGGTCACCACACCTGGAGGCATCAACAACATGTTCCTCTTTAAAGACATTTGACATGTAGCACGCCACGGGCTGGGGGCGGAGCTTCACACAGTTAAAGGGGAAGAATTTAAGGTTATTAAAGGTTCGTTCTTTGGTTCCCGTAGGAGTGAAAGACGTCCACGCCGACCACGCGGCGAGTCACATCGGAAAAGCTCAGGGAATCGTCACGTGTCTGAGAGCGACGCCGTATCACAGCAGCCGGCGGAAAGTTTACCTCCCTATGGATATCTGCATGTTGGTGAGTCCATGAAACACTGTTTGTGCTGTTTCTTTCAATGTCAGAGAGAAAGAGTGAAATACACGGTCAAAGTCTGAAAGTAGAGGCTACAACTCCTCAAGAATAAGACACAAAAACTTTTTCCTTTGGGGAAAAACACCTGAATTACCCTTTAATCCGTAGCTCCAACGAGGGCTGAACGGTTTTAGAAAAAGATCTAATTGCGATTTTTCTGGCAGATACAGCGATTTCAATTCGATTCACGATTTTCTTTAAACCAAACTTTTGTGAAATTTTCTCAATTTACAGAAACATTTACAAACTTGACAGAAAATTACATCAAACCATTGAAACATCAAAAGCTTTTACTCTAATGGTTGAGAATTGATTCCGACTTTGAGATAAAGGGTCAATATTTTAATATGAAAAGTGGAAATTTTGAGAAATAAAGACAATTCTGAGACAAAAGTCAAGAAACTTCCAGAGTTTAAGAAATCAATTAAACATTATGTGGAAAAAGTCCAAACTTTCTCATTTAAGGTCAAAATTTCAAGATGACAAAAGTCTACGTTTTGAAATAAAGGCAGTGTTTGAGATAAAAAGTTGAAATTGTGATATGAAAGTCAAAACTCTAAGATTAAAGTCAAAATTATACAAAATAAATACAAAATTATGGAATAAAAGGCAAAAAAGGAAGATTTTTGGATAAAAAGTTGAATTTTGACTTTTATCAAATCCCAGAGTCGAGCATCTATTCTTGTTATTTCTAAACCAGACTTTTTAAATTGTATTTTTAGTTATAAAAACTGAAGAAAAAGAGCTATCTTTGACTCTTATTTAAAAATAATGCAGTGCAAAATATTCTTAATTGTGTCAAGTTAAAGGAAATAAAATACAAAACAATTAAAAAAAAAATTCAACAATCCCAAGAAAAAAAGGATTTTTCTCAACAGTCTCACACTCAAAGACAGGTGTGTGTGTGAAACAGCTGAAATAACAGATCCTGGGTCAGTCAGGAGCAGGAAAAAAATCGCAGCTTTGGCGATCACATGAAATAAAGATTTCGATCAGAAAACAATAAATCGTTCAGCCCTAGCTCCAACTGCTCAAACTTCGGGGTTAAAGTTCAGGTTTTGTCGTGAGCAGAAATGATAATTTAGTCCCACACGTCTGCACATCCAGCTCGGCCTTGACGTGACGTCATGTGATATTGTCGGGCCCGTTACACAACGACCACATGGTGCAGAAAAACTTCCTGCGTGAGCTTCAATAAAGAGCTTTAACCTTCATGTACTATCTGTTCTGAGAGGAGGAAACACTTCTGAAGAGTTCATCTTCACTTTGTGGCTTTTGATTCAAGGTCTGAGTCTTTAACTTCATGTCACCTCCTCCTGCTGCCTGCGGGGGGCGCTGTGGACTCACTCAAACATCCTCAACTCCAACAAGACAACAGAATATTTCAACTTCTACCTTTTTCTCTTTGAATGCATCACCTCTGTTGCCTTTATGTGTTCATTTTTATCACTGAGAAACTCCAAACACTATTTCAAAGATAACTTTTACTCTACATAGAGCAGTGGTTCCCAACCTTTTTCAATTCAGGGCCCACTTTTAAGTCTCAAAAATTTTTCGCGGCCCACCTCTGTATAGTGCCTTGTTAGCGCTTGATTAGACTGGAAATGTAAGAAAAAAATGTAATAAAACCCGAAATGTGATAACTGGTCAATGATGTAACAGATGCTGATCCCAGAAGGTAAAAGTCATTTGCCCACGATAGAACAACTTGTTAAATGTTGGGTCAGTGATTATAGTCTTGGGATATACAATATTTGTTTAATCAAATTTCAGGGTTTTGTTAAAGTTGGGGTCATGTTACATGTTGGGCTTTAACTTGCCCTCTTCAAGGACTTTTCTTATATACAAACGTTTGAACATGTTGAATATCCTCACAAATGTAACCAAGTTTTAATATTTAAACATTATTCTGTACATTTGTATCTTTATATAATTACCCGTCATTAAAACTCAGACTATTTTGAAAATGATTTGGCGGACCACTTGCAATATCCCCGCGGCCCACTAGGGGGCCACGGACCACAGGTTGGGAATCACTGACATAGAGTTTTAAAAGTACTTCAAATAGCAGAGCAAACTAAAGATACAGTGGGAATCTCAAAAGAAACCATTTAAAGTTGTACATTTATTGTTTCATTTCAGTATATCTGGTAATGTCTCGCAAAAATCTGGACTTTATATCAGCGACTCCTACAAAGCTACAGCTCTGTGCAATCTGCAGAAACTCAAAAATCTTAACTGACGCGTTTAAAGACGAAAGAAATGCATTTAGCATGATGCAAAAATGCACTTCATGGATGTTGAGTGATCAAAATAAACAAAAGAAGTTATGAAATTGTGAAGAAAAGACAAAAGTTAAAGTGGGATGAGAGGGATGAGCTGCCTGTCTCTTTAAGAATTGATGTCACACTCCCTTTTTTTTGTTTTTGTTTTTAAAGCTCTAAACTGCCTTTATGTTGCAGTTCCATCAATGAGATTCTAGAACTTTCTGCCCTTGATGATGTCACAACATTCCGGAACTCTCTAAGTGTTTTTAAAGTAAAAACAAAAGCCCCCTACCTTTACAATCATGACCAAAAATGTACAATTTCATGAGTAGTAATGTTTTTTTTTTCTGACTTTATTCTGTCCCTCTGGTGCCACCGTAGTATCTTGACATGATTTGTATCAGTCTCTATCTGAAACATTTAGCTTTCGCTGCTGTCTCTTTAAGGCTCTCTGCTCCACAAACCCCCTTCACTCTGATTGGCCAACCTCTGGAAGCCTTTTGGGGGTGGAGCTTAATTGGTCCTTGGTGTTTGAGGCCTAGTTAGGAGATACTTTTATGGTGCTTTTCCACTCTACAATTCCAGCTCTACTCTACTCGGCTCTACTGGGTTTGGTTCTTTTCCTCTAGCCCGACTACAGACTCACGGTGGGCGTGGATCTTATAACACAGCTGCGCTAAAGTGCTGCGCAGAAGTGCGTGCATGTTCATCTATAACGCCACACAAACATCATTTTGTACTAACATATGTGCCACCGTGGTCTTTAAAGGAAAAAAAAAAGCTTTATAAAGATTTCATTAAAGTAATACAGCGGCTCAATGTCGGTTGTCATGACAACGGAGGTAAACAACAGCCTCGTGCTGCTGCACGCGGAGGAAAACGAAGGAGCTGCTTCCTGACATCAACTCTCCCCTGGATCCAGTGAGATCACTTTAATTTTTGATTTTTGGGCCTGGTATAGCAGAGATTTTTTGTTGATCAATCATTCTTCTTTGAACTGGTTTTCCTTTTTGGTTCCCTGTGGATTAATGGACTGATTGGTGCTTAAAGACTCTCGTGGCAGACAGATCGCTCCTGCACCGACCAACTTTGATTTAATTTAAAAGACTCTTTTAAAGCCAACTATCTTTGCTGTTAACTTCTTTTTGGTTTAAAAAGGACTTTTAACTTCTTTAGGAATCATGAAGGACGTAAAATCCCGACATAAAACAGAAGTAAGTCAGACCAAGACACGGCAGTCCAAATTTACAGTAATTTTTGGGCACGCTGACTTATTCCTTTGCCTCTTGTAAGTGATTTGTTCAGAGTCAGAAGCTGCAGAGACGACATTCTCTGACCAATGAGTGACCGGCAGACCGTCCACGTCACCTTTTAGTATCGGCTTTACTTGCTTAAAGCGGGTAACCGGGTAGAGGCGAGTAGAGAAGGACCAAGACGAGTCAGTGGAAAAGGGCCATTAGTTAGTCTGGTTAAGATCTGGTGCTATATTTATTCCATTTTGGGCTTTTACTTTGAAAGCAAAAATGTCTTTTACCATTATTTCTTAGTTTGTTTGTTATTAGGCTTCATTTCTGAAGTCAAAGCTTGTATAAAAATTTAATCCTGCAACCAGAGTGACTCATATTTCTAATGGTCTCTCTGTGCTTTTACTGAAAATGTGAAAAACAAGTGAACAAAGCCAAACTGCATTTTTAATAAGAGCAGAGATATTGGGATGAGTGTGCAGCTGAATGCTTTTCTCATTAGTCGCTGATCCTTTTCTTCAGAGCACCAACGCCTCGTTACGGTTCAAACTCAGTCAATAAGGAGAAAATAAAAGATGTGAAAACACACGGAGGGAGAAATAAAAGATGACGCTGTGAGAGAAATTTAAAACATGCAGAAATCATGAAAGTAAGAGCTGGGAAAGGAGTGAAATAAGAAAAAAAACAAAGTGTGAATGAAAGAGGTCAGAGTGAACGGTGACTGGACACTGAACATTAAGTTTTGGAGTGAAAGCTCAAACAACGTCCTTGTGTTTGTTACTCACTTTTCCACGCACCTGCCCACTCACCTCCTCCACATGCTACACGTTACACGTCCGTGTGCGAGAGCGTCCGCCCCCACACCTGCTGTCAGGTGGAGGAAACGCACAGATGTTGGTGCTTTTCAACCAGGAACACATTATCCTTCCATTATTCATCTCCGTTTAAAGAGAAACGAGACAAATCTGAAGCTCAGCGATAAAAAGAAAACAGAAAAGCTGCTTATTAACATTAACGTCTAATCAGCCAATCACAGAGCAGCAACTCAAACCCAGCATCAAAATGGAGAAATTTCAATTTATTTGTACCTATTTATTCCAAAGCTTATAACTGAAGAATCATCAAAACTCATCAGTGACTCCTCATTTGAAAGATTAAAGTCTCTAGTTTCAGAAAATGTCATGTTTTTATATGTGGCTTAAGTCCACATCAGCACAAATGCAGCTAAAACACCTTTTTTTCCCCACTTTGTTTTTTATATAACCAACTTCTGAACATCATTAACTTCAAGACGCTTCATGTCAGACATAAAACATCCACCACATCACTTCTACACCTTCTCATCTACATCTGGGTGAAATTTCAGCTTTTTAGGTAAAACTTTGTAGGAGTTAGAGAGTTTTTAGTCTCAGGCAGAAGACTTTGCACAAACAAAAACAAAACCAGCTTCATCAGTGCTCAGTGTCGTCTTTTTAGTCAACTTTGCTCTCTTTGTGGAAAAGGTTCAACAAAAATCATGAAATTATAGTTCACAGTCACAGATTATTCCTCATCAAGGAGACTTACAGTTAAGAATTCCAGTTTTTATCTGAGATCCTTATTTGTTTTCTTTCTAGAATTACAAATGAAATCTTAAAAATCTGACTCTTTTTGCAAGAATACAGACTTTATTTGGGAATTTCTTCCTTTCTTTCAAAGATTCTAACTTCCTTCTCCAGCTTTGTTTTCCTAGAAATCATGACATTAATCAAATACTTCAGTTGTACTTTTTCTGGAATCCTGACTTAAATATAAATTTTAATTCTTCATTTTGAATTCGTCAGCGCTCAGTGTCCTCTTTTAAGTCAACTTTGCTCTCTTTGTGGAAAAGTTCAACAAAAATCATGAAATTGTAGTTTTACAGTCACAGATTGTTCCTCTTCTGTTGCAAACATGAATGTGAATGAAGACTTATCAATGATCTAAATGGCTGCAGCTGCTCCTCGTGAAGTATAAGGTGATTGGTTACTGTAGGAGTGAGTCACAGGCCTGTTAGCCAATAAATGACCTTCTAATAGAGCTATTACACAAGACCAGTCAAGCAGGGAGCACTTGTTGTCTATCACAGGCTATCCTGGGATGAAAACTCAACAGAAAAATTGCAGCTAAAACCCTAAAAAAAGCAAAGACTTGCAGTTTTGTCAGATTGACATTGAGGAGGAAATGCTCTAAGACTGTGAAGCTGCTGTTATTGATGAGAACGGACACGACAGACTCTGTTTGTTGCCTGAAATGTCCTCTTTAAAGTGGTGAACCTTATTAAACTACTTTGTTGTGAAAACTATACAAACTTGAGACCTAAGGAGACCACCTTTCCTCTCTGAATATTCAGGGTACGGGCGTCAGGATGTGACGTAATGACCCCAAACAGGTAGGACGTCCACGTTGTTGTGAGTGATTCTTTCACTAATTAAAAACTGTGAAACAAACTTAGAGACTGAAACGTGAAGAATCTAAACTAAGAAGTTAACTTGTTATTTCCTGCAGCTGGTGTTTGACGGTTTTAGTTTTTCTTTGAGCAGAAACAGGTCAAAGACTTCGCTCAGATGTTACAGACGATGATGCAGAATCATTTAAATTCAGTCAGAGGTTAATTAAAATGTCACTCATTGTTCTGGAGATGAGAGGGTAATTTATTCTAAGTGCTGCTCCTCAGCTTAAAAGCTGATGTTTCATTAAGAATTTCATTCATCAGAGTAATACAGTCACAGAAGATGAATATTCCAGACTGAATTTAATATGTTTTTGTTCTTGTTTCTCAGCACGGAGCGTCTCAGGAAGATTTCATCCGCGGCAGCCGGGAGCAGAACGTTAAAGACGTGGTTTACGACATCGCCAGCCAGGCGCACGTTCATCTACAACACGTACGTACGGAAACAAACCCAGAGACGTGAGGATGTTTGATTCAAAGAGACGAGGAATTGTTGATCACTGGATTAAAAAAACAGATGAATCTTGACCTGTCTGTGTCGTTTTCTCTTTCAGGCGAGGTCGTTTAGCTCGACCGTTCCCGCCACTGCGACGCCGGCTTTCTTCCAAACGGTGAGTCTTCGTCTTCCTGTCAGAGTTTGGAGGATTTCTTTTCCACGTTTTCCTCTGAAAATGGGGATTAAACAAACGGGGAGACAGAAATCCTGAATATTCCTAATAATTCACCAAGTGGTGCAAGATACAATGAAAAAAGCAGAGGACCCAGAACAGAACCCTGAGGAACCCGTTGCTTAACTGTGCAAGACTCAGACAGGACATTATTAAATAAAACACACTGGGATCTCTCAGACAGATAAGACTTTAACCATGACAGCACCTTACCCGAGATGCCAAAATAAAACACATAAAACATGTTTTAATTCTGACTCAAATTTCCTATAAAAAAAACCTCAAAAAATGTCCCCCTAAGGATCTCGTTCTCTCTCAGCTGCAGAAAATTTCTGATGTGTTTGCAGTTTGTGGAGCGTGTGTCTGAGTAAGTGTGTTCCCTCTGACGTTCCCTGGCTCCAAACATGAGTCCATCAACGTGACGCCGCCACCGCCGCCGCCATCGCTGCTGCTGCTGCGGTGACCTGCTGTAAATACAGTACAGAGCTGAAACCCTCCGCAGGGAAACAGAGCACTCTGCCCTCCTGAACGTGCAAGCATCACTCAGGCTGCATCAGTGTGTGTGTGTGTGTGTGTGTGTGAGTGTGTGTGTGTGTGTGTGAGAGTGTGCGTCTCCTCCAGCTCCGTGTGCTCACACACGTGAGAAGGCTGACGAAGCCACTCGTGCTTCCACAGTCGCTGAAATTTTAATTTGGATGAGTCGCAGGTTTGGAGGAGCGTCGCGTGAAACAGCAGGAAACAGAGAGCGAGCGGGTGAAGCCCCAGGGACACACACACACACACACACACACACACACACACACACACACACACACACACTCAGCATCTTTATTTAAACCTCTGCTGAGCTGAGACCCAGAGCCTGAATTTAAAGAAAGAAGAGAATAATCTCATGTTTCTACTGTTTGTGTGTTCGACTTTCTTCTTCTGCATTAGGGCTGAACGATTTATCGTGTTTTGATCGAAATCGAAATTTCAAACATCGTGATCATGTGATCGATAAAGCTGCAATTTTTTTCTGCTCCTGACTGATCCAGGATCTGTTTTATCAGCTGTTTCACACACACCTGGGTCAATGACGTGACGTCCCTTTTTTTGTGTCTGAGTGTAATATTTCCTTCCATCATGAATTGAGTTTTTCATCACATGTATTTCTTTATTCTATGAAACCTGTGTTATTTGAACACATCTTTAAACTATTAAAATATAACATGTTTTTTTGTGTTTTGGTTCCTCAAACCCCCAAAATGTCAGGTGGTGCAACCGTCCTGACAAGTATCCACAGTAATTAAACTCTAAAAATTGAATGTCAGTTATTGTAAATGGAAATTAAAAATACAGTGGCATTATTTTATGCTTGAACCTTTTTAAATAAAACATNGCATCAGCCAGAGGAGCCCAAATGACATTTGTGACCAAGTGGAAAAGTTTGTAGATTTCTCTGAAATACTGATAAAAAAGGTTTTTTCACTTCATTGGTGACTGGAACAATTTCCATGTCAGGTGGTACAACCAATGTAATAATGTGAAATGTTATTTTAACATCAAATTATTTATCTTATTCACAAATAAAAGAAATGAAACACACAAAATGAAAATGTATGAGTCACTACAGACACTTGAGAGATACTTGCCAATAATTTCACACAGAAAAAATAACAGGAACATATAACTATATATTTTCATATATTTGGTTGCGCCACCTGACATTTTTGGGTGCTCAAATTAAAAATACTAAAAAATAATGAACCTAAAATCTTTGAAATGTTGGTCATCGACTGAAATCTGTTAGAAAACATAATTCTTCACTCAGAAATATGTTTTTATCCATTTTCAAAGAATTTTTAAAAAATACGTTTTTGACCCTCTTTTTGTCATTGACCCTGTCTTTGAGTGTGAGACTGTTGGAAAACTCCTTTTTTCCTCAGGATTGTTGTTGATTTAGTTTCATTTAACTTGACACAATTAAGGATATTTTGCGCTACATCATTTTTAAAAGAGTCAAAGATAGCTCTTTTTGTTCTTCAGTTTTATAACTAAAAATACAATTTAAAAAGTCAAGTTCAGAAAAAGCAGGAATGGGTGTGAAGATTTGAGAAGAGTCAAAATTTTACAACTTATTGAAAAATCTTTTTATTTTTTATTTCTCATAATTTTGACTTAAATCTTAGAGTTTTGACTTTCTGTATCAAAATTTCAACTTTTTATTTAAAAAAGTGCCTTTATTTCAATATGAAGACTTTTTATCTTAGACTTTTGTCATCTTAAATGAGAAAGTTTGGACTTTTTTTCACATAATCTTAAACTGATTTCTTAAACTTAAGAAGTTTTATCTCAAAATCTTGACTTTTTGTCTCAGAATTTTGTCTTTATTTCTCAAAATTTTCTTTTTTTATATTAATATATTGACCTTTTATCTTCAAGTCGGAAACAATTCTTACCTTCAGTTTTATTTTCATCCTCACATCAGAGTAAAAGCTTTTGATGTTTCAATGGTTTGATGTAATTTTCTGTCAAGTTTGTAAATGTTACTGTACATTGTGAAAACTTCACTTAAGTTTGATTTAAAGAAAATCGTTAATCGAATTGAAATCGCTGTATCTCCCAGAAAAATCGCAATTATATCTTTTTCTAAAATCGTTCAGCTCTATTTTGCATCATCTGTTTTGATTTTATTTGCGTTAACTTTCTACTTCTGTGGTTTTTTGTGCTGCAGGTTGTGTTGGAGGACTACCTGCAGAGAGTGAGGAGAGCAGATTTTGACGTTTTTAACCCCAGTTTGCAGAAGAGGAACCCGCTCATCCCCGTCCAGCTTTACCTCCGCTCCTGGAAGAAAACCTACTGACACCTCCTCCTCTTCTTTCACCTCCTTAGAGACCAAACCTCTCCTCCTCCTCCTCTTCCTCCTCTGTCTGTGCGAAGCCTGAACTCTGCTGCTGAAATCTGCCCCTTGAAATAAAACCAACAACCACAGATCAGATCAGACACCAGCTGTTGTTTCTTAACCTCTGTCTCACGAAAACCCACGTTGATCCTTAAATGTTTATCAAACAAATATTAAAAGCTCTCCAGAAATGAGCGACCCTAGTCTTAATCCTGGTGCATGATGGGAAAGATGTGCGTGTTGAAATACTTTCTTTCTTTTGGAGCTTTAGTTCCTGTTTCTGTTACCGGGTCAATGACAAAAAGAGGGTCTAAAAACGCATTTTTAAAAAGTTCTTTGAAAATGGATAAAAACATATTTCTGAGTGAAGAATTATGTTTTCTAACAGATTACCAACATTTCAAAGTTTTTAGGTTCATTATTTTTTAGTATTTTTAATTTGAGCACCCAAAAATGTCAGGTGGCGCAACCAAATATATGAAAATATATTTATATGTTCCTGTTATTTTTTCTGTGTGAAATTATTGGCAAGTATCTCTCAAGTGTCTGTAGTGACTCATACATTTTCATTTTGTGTGTTTCATTTCTTTTATTTGTGAATAAGATAAATAATTTGATGTTAAAATAACATTTCACATTATTACATTGGTTGTANCTGACATGGAAATTGTTCCAGTCACCAATGAAGTGAAAAAACCTTTTTTATCAGTATTTCAGAGAAATCTACAAACTTTTCCACTTGGTCACAAATGTCATTTGGGCTCCTCTGGCTGATGCAGTTTCCTGTTTCCTGTTTTATTCTCTTCACTTTAAAATAAAAGTCTAATGTTACGGTTGCACCACCCTGACATTTGACAAGGTGAAAATTACGGGACAAAAGTTTTTTAAATTTCTCAACAGCTTTAAAATTCTTTTTATTTGCAAAGAATGTTTTATTTAAAAAGGGTCAAGCATAAAATAATGCCACTGTATTTTCAATTTCCATTTACAATAACTGACATTCAATTTTTAGAGTTTAATTACTGTGGATACTTGTCAGGACGGTTGCACCACCTGACATTTTGGGGGTTTGAGGAACCAAAACACAAAAAAACATGTTATATTTTAATAGTTTAAAGATGTGTTCAAATAACACAGGTTTCATAGAATAAAGAAATACATGTGATGAAATACTCAATTCATGATGGAAGGAAATATTGCACTAGGACACAAAAAAAGGGGACGTCACCTCATTGACCCTATCCGTATTGTGTCTGTTGATGTTTTTGTCTTTGAAAAAAACCCTTTCAGTGACAGGTAAAGTTTATTTTTTCTGTTTCTTGTGCTGGTTTCCCGGTAAGAAACATTATTCTGCCTGTGTGCATCGGGGCGGAACTCAACTGTGCATAATCCAGAGAACAGAGGAGAATTACTGTATGAATGTGTGACCATATAGAGACAGAAATAACATTCTATCATGAAGATAAGATAAATCACATACGGCTATTTAGTCTGTGAAAGTGTTCATTTTCCCACCTGCTGTGACATTAGGTGCACTAGATATTGCACTATTATAAAAAAGAACAGTTTATCTTATTGTATCATAAGTGTTTCTCTATTATGATATGAGTTGCACTGTGATATGGCACCATGTTATAAACAACATTCTGTCTTTGTTTATTGCAATTTTTAAAGAAAATGTTCTTTGTGACAAAACAAGATTTTGTCATGGAATAGAGTTTTTTTTTTTTTTTTCAAAAAATCTTTCCAGGAAAAAGGGGATCGTCTTACATTTGGATCGATACAGTAAATACCGCAACTCCAAAATGTTCATTTTTAAAACTTAAAAATACCAGATGTTCGAACTGAGCATGTGCAGATTTTTAGTTTAAATCCCTACGTGTTTTTTTTTTGTTGTACTGATCGAAACACTGTGTTTTTAAAAATTAGCACAAGATTTTCACAAGACTTGTTGAAATGATGAGGTCATAGCACAAGGATCTCATAACTGAGCCTTAAACACCAAGGTCTTCCTATGGCTCCGCCCCCTGACAGGCTTCAAGAGGGCTGGCCAATCAGAGGGAAGGGGGTTACATCTTAAAGCGACAGTAGCTAAAATAAAGAGACTGAAATATGGGTATTTTCAAACACCATAGAGCAGTAGTTCCCAACCTTTTCCAACTCAGGGCCCACTTTCAAGTCTCAGAAATGTTTATGGCCCACCTTCAACCCAATAAGTACGGAAGACATATATATATATATATATATATATATATATAATGCCTTGTTGGAGCTCGTTTTGTCAAAAAAGAACTGAAATACAACAACTACCCTGAGTGTAATTTGTAATTGGGTCAGTAATTACATTTTGGGCTCAATACTTTTGTTACATTTCCTACAAATAATTGCATTTCAGGTTTTGATATATTTTTTTAATGACATTTTAGGCTGTTGTTAAATTCATGGTCATGTTACATATTAGGCTCCAACAACCCTTGTTGGGTTAGAGGACTTTTTTTGCATATAAATAATTGAACGTGCTTAATATCCTTTAAAACATAACTGTATCTTTAATTACTCTCCACTCAGATCACACTATTTTGGAAATGATTTTGCGGCCCACTTGCAGTACCTTCGCGACCCACCAGGGGGCCACGACCCACAGGTTGGGAGTCACTGCCATAGAGAGAAAAATAGAATCCTGAATGTTCAGGCTAAGTGCGTCCAGATTGTCAAACCTCTACGTATTCATATGTTGTATAAATCCTTGAATCTCTCTTTAAACTGATCAAAACTAAAAAGTGGCACGAGATCATCATGCTGAAATAATGAAGTCATAGCATGAGGTTCTCCTAACTTGGCCTCAAACATCAAGGTCACCGCCTTCAGAGGGCTGGCCAATCAGAGGGAAGGAGGCACATCTTTAAGAGAGGGCAGCTCAAACAAGGTGTTTCAGACAGAGGCAGAAATATAACGGCAAAGAGAGGAAAAATACAGCTTTTTATGAGCTGTAAATCATGTAGAAATACTATGAGAGCTCCAGACGGACAAAAAAATGACTTTAAAAAAAAGCGCAATACCCCCTCTTTAAATGCCACAGTCAATAAAGACCTGCAGTTCCCCCCCTGTCCACATGAGGCTGTTTCCATGAGTCAGTAAGACACCATTAAAGCTGATTTAATTACAATTGATCAAAAAAAATAATTTTGATACCCCCTCTTTAATAATGCAATCTACATATTATGGTTTTAAAATCTGTCACTTGAATTCTAATGAGCTTAAACTACATCATCAAAAGAAGCAATGCAGAGAAATTTCAAAGCAAATCTTCAAATTAGAATAAAAAGATCTATTTGTCCTCTTTTGTGTTTATAAAGACGAGTGAAATGCACTTTATGAAACATTTAGAAATTATAAAAATGAGCGATTAATTGTGATTTTAAAGTTATTACAGGTTGACAACCTTACTCCAGTTTTTCCACTGTTCACAGATTCTTTTATTTTGAACGTTTTTCCTCAAACATCCAGCTGAAAGCATGTTTTCTTTTTCTTTTCCTCGCTGGTGTGAGGATGAATCACTCAGCCTGCAGGAGAACCATTACAGAGAGCTTTGATTGACCCAAAATTACTGGACTAAAACTCTATTCAAGGTCCAATCAATGACGAGAACTGAGCCATTAAAGATAATAAGACGGGGGTGGGTCGTGCAGGCGGCAGCAGCAGCAGCAGCGATTGAGGATGTTTTTATTTCTGCGCTCAGTAAAAAGAGCTGTGTAAAGTTTCTTCCTGCAGGAAAAAAAAAATCTTTACAGTCTGAATACGATCTCCTGGAGCTGAGAGGAAAAGCTTTGTGGATGAAAAACAAGCAGGAAGTTTCAGATTGTTAGAACCAATCACAGTCACATTTTCTGTTTTTTAGCGTCTGAAGGATGAAATTACAGAAGAATAAAAGCAGCATGAGGAGGAAGATGATTTCTCTGTTTGTTGTCTTATTTTCTATCACTCTCTGAAAAAAGCAATAAACACTTTCTCACATGTATTTAACAAAATATCAGTATTTTACCACCTTACAAATACCAATACATCTGAGACAGTTTGATTCTAAGATATATACACTTCTAAATCAATATTTGTATTCAATCAGAATAGTAGATGGCACATCTTATTTGTAAATGTTTAGAAATGTAGCTAAATATTTAGATTAAGGACATTTATGTATAATTTTGCTTATTCATATATATAAAATATTTATATATTTTGTAAATATAATAAAATAAAAAACAAAAGTAATTAAAAATTGTAAAATATAAATAAAACAATGAAAATAAAATAATAAAAGTAATTAAAATTAATAAATATAAATAAAATAATAAAAGTAATTAAAATTAATAAAATATAAATAAAATAATAAAAGTAATTAAAAATAATACAATATAAATAAAGCAATAAAAAAATAAAAGCTATTAAAAATAATGAAATATAAATAAAACAATAAAAAATAATAAAAGTAATTAAAAATAATACAATATAAATAAAGCAATAAAAAAGTAAAAGCTATTAAAAATTATGAAATATAAATAAAATAAAATAAGGAATTAAAATTTATAGAACATAAATAAAATAATAAAAAAAATTAAAAATAATGAAATACAAATAAAACAATAAAAAATAATAAAAGTAATTTAAAATAATAAAATATGAATAAAGCAATAAAAAAGTAAAAGCTATTAAATATAATGAAATATAATGAAATATAAATAAAATAATAAAAGTTATTGAAAATAATTAAATACAAATAATGTTATAAAACTTATTAAAAATTATAAATGAAAAAACAAGATAAAATAATAAAATAATACATAAAAATAAGATAAAAAATGAAATAGTAAATGAAAATAATAAAAATAAAATGATAAATTAAATAAAGACAATAAAATTTTAATAAATACATATTAATTAGCATATTTAAATATTTATGTTTTTGTTTATAACATTTAATATTTGGATATATCTTTTAACATTTTTATATAATATTTGACAAATGTATTTCACAAATATTTCTTTAAACCGCACGAATAATGGTGCTTTAGACTAAACGGGGAGAAATATTGTTATTCGTAACGTGTAAAACTTCAAAAATGCCGTCTCATATTAAACCTGTTGAATATATATATATATATTTTTTTGTGACTCACAGCAGGAGAATAAATCTGCTCTCAGAGATTCATGACGGCTGATTCGTCTAATTAAGGCTCTTTCTTCTGGCCGCGGCGTTAAAGCCGGCGTGTCTGATGTGTAAACAGCAGGTCGGAGCAGGAAATTACAGGTCTGTGTTCACGGTGACAGCTCCAGGCCGAGGGGACGAGTCTTAATGAAGGCTTAACGAGGAACCTGACAGGTCACTGAGAGATGCTGGGTAAATTATCCGGCACTTTCCAACTAGTGTCTGACGTCTGACGACAGCCGAGCTCAGAGATTTCAACTCCTCTTCGCTTTCTGAGAGCAACGAGTTCAGCGTTTAGTGAAGACGAGTTAGTGTTTGAAGTTAAAGTGAAGAGCTGTAGTTACACTTTTCTCCATAAACGTTATTTTACTCAGGTTTGAAAATTTAAAGTAACAACGCTGGATGTTCAAACTGAGCATGTGCAGGTTTTCAAACCACTTTGTTCTAAAAAACATCCACAACGTCTTCACCAGACTCGCTAATGATGAAGGCCTCAAACACCAAGGGCTGCCTCCATAGAGCCGGCCAATCAGAGTTAAGGGGGTACGTCTTAAAGAGACAGCAGCTAAAAAACAAAGTGTTTCAGACAGAGACGAAATATGCAGAAGCAGACTGAGTCGAAATGATGAGAATAAAGATGAAATGTTGATAATAATAATCATAGTAATAATAATACATTTTATTTATAGAGCGCTTAAAAAATAAAATCATAGTTGCTTTACAGTAAAATATTAAAAGTGCTGGTAAGAACAATTTGTGTAATAAAAAAAGTGCAATATTTCCTTCCATCATGAATTGAGTATTTCATCACATGTATTTCTTTATTCTATGAAACCTGTGTTATTTGAACACATCTTTAAACTATTAAAATATAACATGTTTTTTTGTGTTTTGGTTCCTCAAACCCCCAAAATGTCAGGTGGTGCAACCGTCCTGACAAGTATCCACAGTAATTAAACTCTAAAAATTGAATGTCAGTTATTGTAAATGGAAATTAAAAATACAGTGGCATTATTTTATGCTT
>RPOG01001896.1:90075-118937 GCA_008086565.1 Thalassoma bifasciatum
TAAAAAACTTTTGTCCCGTAATTTTCACCTTGTCAAATGTCAGGGTGGTGCAACCGTAACATTAGACTTTTATTTTAAAGTGAAGAGAATAAAACAGGAAACAGGAAACTGCATCAGCCAGAGGAGCCCAAATGACATTTGTGACCAAGTGGAAAAGTTTGTAGATTTCTCTGAAATACTGATAAAAAAGGTTTTTTCACTTCATTGGTGACTGGAACAATTTCCATGTCAGGTGGTACAACCAATGTAATAATGTGAAATGTTATTTTAACATCAAATTATTGATCTTATTCACTAATAAAAGAAATGAAACACACAAAATGAAAATGTATGAGTCACTACAGACACTTGAGAGATACTTGCCAATAATTTCACACAGAAAAAATAACAGGAACATATAAATATATTTTCATATATTTGGTTGCGCCACCTGACATTTTGGGTGCTCAAATTAAAAATACTAAAAAATAATGAACCTATAAACTTTGAAATGTTGGTCAACTACTGAAATCTGTTAGAAAACATAATTCTTCTCCCAGAAATATGTTTTTATCCATTTTCAAAGAACTTTTAAAAAATACGTTTTTAGACCCTCTTTTTGTCATTAACCCAACAACGATGACTTTTTTGTGATTTTATAGTTAAGTCCGAAAAGAGAATGACGTTGTTCTGTTCTGCAGAGTAGAGTCTAATAAAGTCTGATTGGTCAGAGTGCTCCTGTGTCTCTGTGGTCAGTAAAAACATCCAAACATCAACGATGATTTTCTTCATGGACTGTTTCAGCCTCAGCACCGAGGTCGTGTTCTTACCTTCATCCCTGCGATGAGTCACCGCAGCCAACGACGCCTCCGCACAAACATATTGATGTTGTTGTTGACAGTGAGAGCGTGCATTAGAAAACATTAAAGGCACAGCGGTCACTAATGACACACAAAGATGAACAACACATGGAGGAAAGAGGAAAGGGGGGGGGGCTGTGCTCGGCCTGTACTGTTAGTCCTTTACTCTTCATATAGGAAAATATACAGACATCAGTTATATATGTTCTCTGAGGTCAAAAATTTTTAAAGTGAAGGTCTTCAAGTTTAAAAGCTGTAAAGTTATTGGAAAAACTGCAAGAATAGAACAGAACGTTAGTGAATCCTGGTTGTGTCCTACCAGGTCTCATCTACCAACTCCAACCTCACCAAGCAGAGCAAACGTAACCTGGCTCTTCATTTTATTGATAGACTCTCAGGTTTGAACAGATCACTGCAGAATAACTGCTGCATGTGGACAGGAATCAACATTAGCACAAACACATTAGAGACTGTTTTAGACTTTAGCTCCTGTTTTAGCTTCTAGCTCCTGTTTTAGCCTTTAGCTCCTGTTTTAGCCTTTAGCTCCTGATTTAGCCTTTAGCTCCTGTTTTAGCCTTTAGCTCATGTTTAGGCTTCTAGCTCGTATTTTAGCTTCTAGCTCATATTTTAGCTTCTAGCTCGTATTTTAGCTTCTAGCTCATGTTTAGGCTTCTAGCTCGTATTTTAGCTCATGTTTTAGCCTTTAGTTTTTGTTTTAGCTTCTAGCTCATATTTTAGCTTCTAGCTCATATTTTAGCTTCTAGCTCGTATTTTAGCTTCTAGCTCATGTTTAGGCTTCTAGCTCGTATTTTAGCTCCTGTTTTAGCCTTTAGCTCCTGTTTTAGCTTCTAGCTCATGTTTAAGCTTCTAGCTCGTATTTTAGCTTCTAGCTCCTGTTAAAGGTTTTAGCTCATGTTTCAGCCTTTAACTCCTGTTTTGGATTCTAGCTCCTGTTTTAGCTTCTAGCCCGTATTTTAGCTCCTGTTTTAGCCTTTAGCTCCTGTTTTAGCTTCTAGCTCATATTTTAGCTTCTAGCTCGTATTTTAGCCTCTAGCTCCTGTTTTAGGCTTTAGCTCATATTTTAGCTTCTAGCTCGTATTTTAGCTTCTAGCTCATGTTTTAGCCTTTAGCTCCTGTTTTAGCTTCTAGCTCATGTTTTAGCCTTTAGCTCCTGTTTTAGCTTCTAGCTCTTATTTTAGCTTTCGCTTGTTTAAGCCCATAGCTTATTTTTTAGCCTTGAGCTTGTCTTTGTCTTTAGCCCATGTTTCGCCTCTAGCTTGTGTTTTAGACTTTTGCTCATGTTTTAGCCCTGAGCCCATGTTTCAATTTCTATCTCAGGTTTTGGCCTTTAGCTCCTGTTTTAGCCTGTAGCCTGTGCTCTATCTCTCTCCTGTTTATCTTTCTTCTTCTCTTTTGCCTCTTTTCTGTCAGTCAGTCCAGCTCCTGTTTCCATCATTTCTACTTAATAAATAACAGAAATAATTTTCAGCAGAGAAAAACACAGATCTCTTTCCTCTCTGACAAACTTCCTTATGCTGTTTTTTTTTTTTTTTGTAAGTGCTGATAATCTCATTTTAAATTGTGGATTATGATCAGGCAGATATGTAGATATTACACTTTTTCAAAATCACTTGGAAAGTCCTCACTGTCCCTTTAATATAAAAAAAATAGAATAATCTGGAACAGTAAGGTCTGAGAAAACATATTTGACTCCTTTTACTGAAAAGTAGATGATTCTTTGGACTGAGGTTTCACAGTCACAGTGAGACGGTTTTGAGTCAAACTGTAAAATCTTTACAGAAATAAACGGAAGCAGCAGGAAAGTGATGGATGATGAAACGAGGTGAAGTCTGAGGTTTCCTCTCTCAGGGTCAGTGAAGCTGGTAAATCTAAAAATACTCCGTCTGTTTTGGGCTTTTCTTTGTGGAACCGGCCTCTAAAAGTCTCCGCACAGCTTTAAGAAAACACCTGAGGAAACATTTAGTCCTCCGTCTCAAACTTCTGCGTTACATAAAAGCGAGAAATTAAAGGCTTTCTTCTTTAAAGTTCGTCATGGTCCGGCTGATAAGTAGCTCACAAAGACGCTGCTTTTAATTGGCTCCTCTGAAACACCTGAGGGTTCATTCGGGGTTTAGCGACGCACACGTCAACATAATTGGTTAGATAAGACGCTGTTTTCTTCTCGCCTTTGATTCAACAGCTTCTGCAACACCGAATTATTTCACTCTTTGTATTTATTCAAAACACTCCCAGCGATTAGCTCAGCGCTCAGGAACTCATGAGCTGTCGTGGATTAAAAACAGAGGAAACACTGAGGTTCTTCTAAAAAAATCAGACTAAATAGAAACGAAAAGGACGACCACAACAATGAGACACAAACAGGAGACATTTTCATCATCGAGCAGGAAAAGAAATCTGCACTGAAGGAGCAAAAAATGTCATTTATGTTCTGAGATGAATTCATTTCTTGTCAAGTAAAAAGTTTGAAAAATACTATTTGGCAAATTTGAAGTAGGTCAAAATAAAAAGATGGAAAGTCGTCGCAATCTGAAGCCCTGTTTCCACGACAACACTTCACACATTTCACCCTAAAAATGCAGAAAATGCACTGAAAAAAATGCACATTTTATTTGAAGGCAGTCAGTACAGTCATGTTTTAACCTTTAGCTCCTGTTTTAGGCTTTAGCTCCTGTTTTAGCCTTTAGCTCCTGTTTTAGGCTTTAGCTCCTGTTTTAGCCTTTAGCTCCTGCTTTAGCTTCTAGCTCGTATTTTAGCTTTTAGCTCCTGTTTTAGCTTCTAGCTCGTATTTTAGCCTTTAGCTCCTGTTTTAGCTTCTAGCTCCTGTTTTAGCCTTTAGCTCCTGTTTTAGCTTGTAGCTCATTTTTTAGCCTCTAGCTCCTGTTTTAGCTTCTAGCTCCTGTTTTAGGCTTTAGCCATGAGCTCCTGTTTTAGCTTCTAGCTAAAATAAGATAATAAACATAGCTTATTTTTTAGGCTTTAGCTCCTGTTTCAGCCTTTAGCTCCTGTTTTAGTCTTAAGCTCCTGTTTCAGCCTTTAGCTCCTGTTTTAGTCTTAAGCTCCTGTTTTAGCCTTTAGCTCCTGTTTTAGCCTTTAGCTCCTGTTTTAGCCTTTAGTTTTTGTTTTAGCTTCTAGCTCATATCTTAGCTTCTAGCTCATGTTTAGGCTTCTAGCTCGTATTTTAGCTTCTAGCTCCTGTTTAAGGTTTTAGCTCATGTTTCAGCCTTTAACTCCTGTTTTAGCTTCTAGCTTCTGTTTTAGCTTTTAGCTCGTATTTTAGCTCCTGTATTAGCCTTTAGCTCCTGTTTTAGCTTCTAGCTCATGTTTTAGCTTCTAGCTCATGTTTAAGCTTCTAGCTCGTATTTTAGCTTCTAGCACCTGTTTAAGGTTTTAGCTCATGTCTCAGCCTTTAACTCCTGTTTTAGCTTCTAGCTCCTGTTTTAGCTTCTAGCTCGTATTTTAGCTCCTGTTTTAGCCTTAAGCTCCTGTTTTAGCGTCTAGCTCATGTTTTAGCTTCTAGCTCGTATTTTAGCTCCTGTTTTAGCCTTAAGCTCCTGTTTTAGCGTCTAGCTCATGTTTTAGCTTCTAGCTCGTATTTTAGCTTCTAGCTCCTGTTTTAGGCTTTAGCTCCTGTTTAAGGTTTTAGCTCATGTTTTTGCCTTTAGCTCCTGTTTTAGCTTCTAGCTCGTATTTTAGCTTTTCGCTTGTTTAAGCCCATAGCTTATTTTTTCTGCCTTGAGCTTAAGTTTTAGCCTCGAGCTTGTCTTTGTCCTTAGTCCATGTTTAGCCTCTAGCTTGTGTTTTAGCCTTTAGCTCATGTTTTAGCCCTGAGCCCATGTTTCAATTTCTATCTCAGGTTTTGACCTTTAGCTCCAGCTTTAGCCATTCGCCTGTGTTTTAGCTCTTAGCTCCTGTTTTTGCCTTTAGCCTGTGCTCTATCTCTCTCCTGTTTATCTTTCTTCTTCTCTTGCCTCTTTTCTGTCTCTTTGAGCTTGTCTTTGTCTTGAGCCAATGTTTAGCCTCAAGCTTGTGTTTTAGCCTTTAGCTGCCTTTTGAGCCATAAGCTTGTTTTTCAGCCTTTAACCCTTGTATTAGCCTGTAAGTCCTGGTTTAACGCTTTTGCTCCTGTTTTAGTCTATAGCCCTTATTTTAGCCTTTAACTTGTGTTTTAGCCCTAAGTCTTTGTATTAGCATTTAGCCCTTTAATTAGCACTAAGCTCATGTTTTAGCCTTGAGCTCCTGTTTGAAGCCCTGTTTACACGACAACACTTCACACATTTCACCCTAAAAATGCAGAAAATGCACTGAAAAAAATGCACATTTTATTTGAAGGCAGTCAGTAGATTCAGCCGCACAAGAAATGTACGAAGAAAGGTATGACTGTTGTTTTTGTTTGGTTTGCGCTCGGCACAGTGGCAGTTTAATGTAACATCAGTGTTTTCACTGAAAATGCCGGCTTGCCACTTACACTGCAACAGTAGATATGGCGAAACACTGACGTCACGTTCAGCTCTGCGCGTGTGGATTAAACCTCAACTGTGCCAGGCATGAACTAAACAACAACAACAACAGTCGTAACCTACAGTTTCGTTCTTCTACTCCTGAATCTACTGACTGACTTCTACCAAAACGTGCATTTATCGCACTATTTCTGCAATTAGAGAAGAAATTTTAATAAAAACTCCAGTTGATCGACTCACCTCTTCTTCAGCCTCTGAACTGTTGTCGTGTAAACAGCTCCTACAGTTTCATCGCCATCTACAGGCCTGACATGATAATACAACGTTTCCAGTCACTCAGCGTTTCTGTGTAGACGCAGATTTTTTTTCATTATGTTTTCACGTGTTTCAGGGTGAAACGCTGTGAAACGTTGTTGTGTAAACGGGCTCAAATTTCACCCAGATGTAGATGAGAAGGTGTAGAAGTGATGCTGGTTATAAAAAATTGAGATTAAAAAAGTGTTTGAGCTGCATTTATCCTGATGTGAACTTTATCCACATATAAAAACATGACATTTACTGAAACTAGAGACTTTAATCTTTCAAATGAGGTGTCACTGATGAATTTTGACCTCATGGTTCTACAGTTATAAGCTTTAAAAGAATAGTATGCAGATTTAAAAACTCCTGGTGGAGCTGGAGAACCGGGTCTGATGGATGAGTTCTGATTGGTTCCTGCAGTGAACCACTTCCTCTTTCTCTTTTAAGACTCTGACTCATTCGTCTTCATTAACGTGGCGCTGATGAAAAGCGCTCTCAGAGGAGGTGAATCAGAATCAGACCTGAGTCCTGAAACAACACCGACCTGCTCCAAATCAAATCAAGCTCCGGCTCCAGGCCCACGTGCGGTCGCTTTATTATGCTGCTCTTTCGCCGCCACCGCCGCCGCCGTCCTCCTGCACGTGAAGCACACATGAGACCGCCATGAATAATACACGGCACAGAGTGCACCACAAAGACAGAGAGCTGAGAGCTCAGAAAACACAACACAGCTCCTTTCACTGAGAGCTATGGAAGCCCTGAAGGTCCAAACAACAAACAAACACAGCTTCACGATCGTTAAAAATGAAATTGTAGAATTGCAAACATCAGCGTATGATTCCAAAATATGACTCAGAAGAAAGAGGATCGAAGAGAGAAAAAGATTAACAGACTTATTTACATTTATTCTGCACGTTAGTGGAATATTTTATTCCACCTTAAGTAAATGCTATTTTTCATGTGTTATAGAAAGTGTTGAAGTCCTCAAAATTGAGACAGAGCTTCAAAAAAACTTTCAGTGATAATTCTTTGCCACATTTTCTGCTTTCTATTTCACATCATTTTTCAGGGATCATTTCTGTGTTTTGTAAAAAATATGATGAGTCAGCTGTTTTTGATCTTATTTTTTTTGTACTCTACCTCCCGTCTCCAGACTCAAAGCTCAGGCAGATGATTAACACCGACAACAATCACCTCATTCATCCGCAGGTAAAAGTCTGTGAAAGCTCCCAGAGGTAAAGTAGGACACACTGGGGAAAAGGCTGAGAACATTATTCTGATTAAAGATGCTTTTAGAGGTCAGGGTTTAAAAAAAAAAAAAAAATCAGACACATCTTGTCTCAGAATGAAGTAAAGAAACTGGTCCGCGCTTCAGTTTCCTCCAGTCCTCTAAAAGCTCTCAGTGGTATTAGTCCATTTTGTCTTCAACAGCTCATTGTGCCGTATTATTTTTCTATTTCACTCACTCTCAGCAAACAGACCTATACATCAAACCTACGATTTCCAAAAGTAGTATGGGAGGTCAAACCTTTAGTTATCAGACCCCTCCTCTTTGGAATAATTCACTGTTTGAGATTTAATTTAATTTCAGGGGCAGACTTTAAAAGGCTGAAAACATTGGGATTTGTTTATTGGCGTCTGTCTGTTGGAGTTTGTCTGTCTGTTGATCATCTCTTGGTTGGTCATCTATTGGTGTCCATTCATTGGCAACCCACTGTTGGTACCAGTCTGTTGGTCAACTATTGACATCCATCCATTGGCGTCCATCTGTTGGCGTCAGTCTGCTGGTCATCTATTAGCGTCCATCCATTGCCATCTGTCTGTTGGCGTCTATCTATTGGTGTCTGTCTGTTGGTCACCTATTGGTTGGTCATCAATTGGCGTTCGTCTGTTGGCGTCTGTTGGTGTCCATCCATTGGCGTCTGTCTGTTGGCGTCCATCCATTGGCATCTGTCTGTTGGCATCCATCTGTTGGCATTTGTCTTTTGGCATCTTTCTGTTGGTCATCCATTGGCGTCCATCCATTGGTGCCTGTCTGTGAGTGTCTGTCAGTTGGTGTCCATCTATTAGCACCATTTATTGGTGTCTGTCTGTTGGTCATCTATTGGTTGGTCATCAATTCAGTCCACCTGTTGGGTTTTATCTATTGACGTTCTTTGGCGTCCATCCATTGGAGTCCATCTATTGGTGTCTGTCTATTGCCGTTTGTCTGTTGGTATCTGTCTGTTGGCCTTCATCTTTTGGCATCTTTCTGCTGGTCATCCATTGGTGTCCATCTATTGGTGTCCATCGATTGGTGTCCATCTATTGGTGTCCATCCATTGGCGCATGTCTGTGAGTGTCTGTCTGTTGGCGTCCATCCATTGGCGTCCATCTATTGGCGTCCATCTATTGGTGTCTGTCCGTTGGTCATCTCTTGGTTGGTCATCAACTGGCGTCCATCAACTGGCGTCCATCAACTGGCGTCCATCCATTGGCGTCCATCCATTGGCGTCCATCTATTGGTGTCCATCCATTGGCGTCCATCCATTGGCGCATGTCTGTGAGTGTCTGTCTGTTGGCGTCCATCCATTGGCGTCCATCTGTTGGCATCAATCTATTGGTGTCTGTCTGTTGTTCATCTCTTGGTTGGTCATCAATTAGCGTCCATCTATTGGCGTTTATCTATTGGCATTTTTTGGCGTACATCTGTTGGCGTCTGTCTGTTGGCGTCCATCCATTGGCGCATGTCTGTGAGTGTCTGTCTGTTGGCGTCCATCCATTGGCGTCCATCTGTTGGCATCAATCTATTGGTGTCTGTCTGTTGTTCATCTCTTGGTTGGTCATCAATTAGCGTCCATCTATTGGCGTTTATCTATTGGCATTTTTTGGCGTACATCTGTTGGCGTCTGTCTGTTGGCGTCCATCCATTGGCGTCCATCCATTGGCGTCCATCTATTGGTGTCCGTCCATTGGCGTCTGTCTGTTGGTGTCTATCTGTTGGTCATCTATTGGTTGGTCATCAACTGGCATCCATCTATTTGCGTCAGTCTGTTGGTGTCTGTCTATTGGTCATCTTTTGGTTTAATCATCTCAATCAATCAATCTTTAATTATATAGCGCCAAATCATAGCAAATGTTATCTCAAGACACTTTTCAAAACATTAGCAGGTTGATACCTGTGAATGTTCAAGTATTTTAACATCTATTGGCCTCAATCTGTTGGTCATCTTTTGGTCGGTCATCAGTTGGCGTCTGTCTGTTGGCATCCATCCGTGGTTTCTCCATTTATTGGCATCATCTATTAACATCCATCTGTTGACGTCCACCTTCCAACACTACCCAGGAAAAGGTGCAATGATGAGATAGATCAGTTGCAGTTGTCTTTGTGGACACTTTGAACATTAACGTTCTGTCTCTAAAAGTCGTCTGGGAGGTGGAGCCTGATCTACTGATCAAGAAACTCGTTTTTTAATTTTTAGAAACAGACTTCAAACTTTTCTTTCTGATTAAGTTCATAAACAACAACTAAAACAATCTCAGAAACTATAAATCCAACTTCTGACAATTTGTTGTGGGTTTTCTTATGTGCACTTTCATGTTCTGATCAGCTTTTCTGCACCTTTATAGAAACTTCACCTCTTCAATCAGTGCTGACGTTTGAGAAACGTGTTTCCTGCGTCACTGATCTGTGATAACAAAGAGCAGATTGAGGGAAATAACCTCGACTATTAGGGACACAGAGCGACGGTTTATAGAGGCAGAAAAAAACCTCAGTCACCTGTTTTAGTGCGACAGCTTTATTACGCCCACGTCTTTATTCAACGTAGGATTTCACTGTTTACGTGTCATTTTCTGTCATTTATGTGGACGTATCGGCGTAAAGGAGCAGGGTGAACAATCTGCAGGAAATGATTTCAGCGAGTTTTATCGAGCTGACGTTTTAGTGCTGAATCAATGTGACACGGCTGCATTCTTCAGGAGAAAATTTCAGTGATTTTTCTCCATTTATTCCTCAGAAACTAACAGAAAATGACCCTGACTTCCTGTAAAATGGGACGGAAAGGTTTCAACCATCTTTTTCTCTGCAACTGAGAAACAAAACCAACCTTCTCTCCTCCCTCGCTTTCGTCTAAAATCGCTCCTTATTTCCTTTTCTGTCGCAGAGGAGCGTCCGTGCAGTTTAACAGTGACTCTAAATCCAAATCAGACTTCAGTGAAGCTCTTCAGTGAAGCTTAGTGCTGCACTGATTCTCCTGCTATTCAGTCTTATTAGAGCCCAAAGTTTGCCAAATCCTTCCTCCAAATTACTCCAAACATAACCCAGATTCTCACGCGAAACACGTCCAAACAAAGCCAAACTCTGACTGAGCTGATTCCTGCAGGAGGCTCAAAGTGTCAGCTGGAAACATCTCAGATAAACTCAGATTTATTCCTCAATTTTCACCTTTTTACTGTGGAAAAAAAAGTTTTAAAATGTGGTTATGAGACAAAACAATCAGTTTCCACCCTCCAACAAAACTCAGGGAAGTTCAGATATTTTGATATTTGGGTCAATGACAAAAAGAGGATCTAAAAACGTATTTTTGATTAATAATATAAAGTCATCAACTGGTTGTAAAGTTTCAAAAATCCAAGTAATAAAAAATCATAAAAATTAAACTCGTGGGTTTTTACAGTCCACCTCGTTGGTTTATATATTTTTATATAAATATACAAGGACAATAAAAAAGACACACTTTAATAACCGTTCATAGAGAGTTCACAGACATCACTGAGTATGTAAAAGTAAAACACAGTTTCATTTCTTTTATTTGTGAATAAGATAAATAATTTGATGTTAAAATAACATTTCACATTATTACATTGGTTGTACCACCTGACATGGAAATTGTTCCAGTCACCAATGAAGTGAAAAAACCTTTTTTATCAGTATTTCAGAGAAATCTACAAACTTTTCCACTTGGTCACAAATGTCATTTGGGCTCCTCTGGCTGATGCAGTTTCCTGTTTCCTGTTTTATTCTCTTCACTTTAAAATAAAAGTCTAATGTTACGGTTGCACCACCCTGACATTTGACAAGGTGAAAATTACGGGACAAAAGTTTTTTACATTTCTCAACAGCTTTAAAATTCTTTTTATTTGCAAAGAATGTTTTATTTAAAAAGGTTCAAGCATAAAATAATGCCACTGTATTTTTAATTTCCATTTACAATAACTGACATTCAATTTTTAGAGTTTAATTACTGTGGATACTTGTCAAGACGGTTGCACCACCTGACATTTTGGGGGTTTGAGGAACCAAAACACAAAAAAACATGTTATATTTTAATAGTTTAAAGATGTGTTCAAATAACACAGGTTTCATAGAATAAAGAAATACATGTGATGAAATACTCAATTCATGATGGAAGGAAATATTGCACTCAGACACAAAAAAGGGACGTCACCTCATTGACCCTTCAGTTCAGTATCAGTATTTATTTCTGTCTTTAAAAACACTCAGGAGTTTTTATCAGGCGAAGATTAGAGTCGGGGAAATACTAAGAGTTTGGAAAGTTTTCTGACTTTTCTCTTCACGGCAGAAAACACCTTGAATCGTAGATGAAAACCCGTCTGATAACCTCGGCCTCTCTACGCAGAAGAAGAGAAGAGACGGCGCTTTAAAAAAAACAAACTCATCAACAACTGATGAATTTAATCAGATACCAAAGAGCCTTTTAAACCAGCAGCTGCTCACAAACGCTTCAGGACGGTTTTATCTCCAGAGTCTCCACACAAACAGCTTCATGTCAATTAATCCCTGATTCATGAGAGCGTTTTTAATCAGGGCAGCAATAAGGCGTTCGTGTGTTTGTGACGCTTTTATGATACCAAATGAAACTTTGGAGAAAAACTTTAAAGTGGCAGCTTTAGCAAAGCGGTGACACTTTGTTTTCCTGGTTTATGAAGGACTACGACTAAAAAGAATTAATGCAATTTATACCAAAATGAAGAATCAGTGAGTGGATGGAAAACATCAGAGGACGTTTGACGACTAAATTCTCTGTTATTTTAATATTTTCAGACTGAATAAAAAACATAAACTTGTGTCACTAAATCAGAAAGAGGAGCAGAGCAATGAGTTTGAAACCTGGGTCATAATCAAGGATCTAGAAAACTCCGTCCAATCAGAGAACTGCTCCAAATCCATCAGAATAATTATAATTCAGTATTTAAGGATCCATTCTTTCTCCCATTTGACTTTTAAACTCAATATTTCACTCTACAAATTAAACATTTTGACGTTTTTTCTCTCATAATTTTTACGAAATAAGAGTTTAATCCTGACAGAACAAGGTTTTCATTTGTTTTTTCTTAACTGGCGAAAATAAAAATGAATGTGAGATTAATTAGTTGTCAATGGAGGCCTGTTCCTTCCAGTTAAAGAAAAATTCAAAAACTCGCTTTTCTGAGATTTTTTTGGGGGGGGGGGGGTTGCCCATTATTTGCCCATTATCTCAATATTTTGACTTTTTTACTAAGAATCTTGACCTTTTATCTCAATATTTTGACTTTTTAACTTAGAGATAGTAACTGAAAATGTGCTTAATCATGTTTAATGAAGAGTTAAAGGTTTAATCAAATTACTTGGAGAAAAAAACTGAAAAATATCTCAGACTGATCAAATTTCCAGGTCGTTTTTGTTCCTCGTTCAGTCTGCAGCCCTGAAGTTTTCAACTCTTTGTTTTCGTTAAAACAAAGAGTCGTTTGCTGCTTTTCTCACTGAATGAATCTCTGGAAGCATCAGAGAATCTGCAGGTGGTGTCAGAGCGTCAGGTAAAACTAAAAAACCTTTCTGCAGATTAACGGACAGAGCGGCTGTGACTGACATTTACAGCCGACCATCATGTGGAGATGTTTTTTTTTTTTTCTGATGGAGCTCTTTGAGTCTGGCTGAAAGCAGAAAAAAGCAGAAAAAAGCAGAATAAAGTGAGAGGTAACACCCTGCGGGGTAAAAAGAGACAGAAACCTGCAGGTGGATGATGACAGGCGGAGAAATGAGCAGCAGGAGCTCACCAGGAGGTGGAGGGAGGAAAGAGACAGAAAAATCTGAAATTTATTCCACAATGAAAAAATCAGACGCTTTCTGTCGCTATTAAAGCAAAAATGTGAAAGAAAGTGATGAAAAATGTGACCTGAATTTTTTCTTCTTCTAATGAGATACAGAAAATACTTACACTGCGAAAAAGAGAATCTGAATATAAGATAAAAATACTAAATTCAGAATCAGTAAGTGCGTGACTCGTAAGTGCGGAAGGCAAAAGAGCATTATCCGAAGTGAATTAATCCATAACTGCAGAATGTGTAAGCGCATAATGAATGAATGCATAAGGCGCAAATATGTAATCCCTAAATTTGGAATCAGTGAGTGTGTAATCTGCAAGTGCATAATTTGTAAATGCGTAATTCGTACGTGCGTCATCTGTAAGTGTGTAAGGCGTAAGTGCGTAATTTGTAAGCGCAAAATGAATGAATGCATAAGGCGCAAATGCATAATCCCTAAATTCGGAATCGGTTACTGCGTAGTTCAAAAGTGCGTAATCCGTAAGTGTGGAAGACGTAAGTGCGTAATTCGTAAGTGTGGAAGGCGTAAGTGCGTAATTCGTAAGTGTGGAAGGCGTAAGTGCATAATTCGTAAGTGTGGAAGGCGTAAGTGCGTAATTCGTAAGTGTGGAAGGCGTAAATGCGTAATTCGTAAGTGTGGAAGGCGTAAGTGCATAATTCGTAAGTGTGGAAGGCGTAAGTGCGTAATTCGTAAGTGTGGAAGGCGTAAGTGCATAATTCGTAAGTGTGGAAGGCGTAAGTGCGTAATTCGTAAGTGCGTTATCTGTAAGTTTGGAAGGCACAAGTGTGGTTAGTGTAAGCGCGAAATGAATGAATGCATAAGGCGCAAATGCATAATCCCTAAATTCGGACTCAGTAACTGTGTAATCTGCGAGTGCGTAATTTGTAAATGTGTAATTCGTAATCGTGGCAGGCGCAACTGCGGTTAGTGTAAGCGCAAAATGAATGAATGCATAAGGCGCAAATGGATAATCCCTTAATTCGGAATCGGTTAGTGCATAGTTCATAAGTGCATAATTCATAAGTGCGTAATCTGTAAGTGTGGAAGGCGTAAGTGCGGAATTCGTAAGTGTTTAATCTGTAAGTGTGGAAGGCGCAAGTGTGGTTAGTGTAAGCGCGAAATGAATGAATGCATAAGGCGCAAATGCGTAATCCCTAAATTCCGAATCGGTTAGTGCGTAATTTGTAGGTGAGTTATCTGTTAGTGTGGAAGGCGTAAATGCGTAATTCGTAAGCGTGAAATTAATGAATGCATAAGGTGCAAATGCATTATCCCTAAATTCGGATCGGTAAGTGCGTAGTTCGTAAGTGCGTAAACTGTAAGTGTGGAAGGCGTTAGCGCGTAATTCGTAAGTGTGTAATCTGTAAGTGTGGAAGGTGTAAGTGCGTAATTCGTAAGTGTTTAATCTGTAAGTGTGGAAGGCGCAAGTGTGGTTAGTGTAAGCGCGAAATGAATGAATGCATAAGGCGCAAATGCGTAATCCCTAAATTCCGAATCGGTTAGTGCGTAATTTGTAGGTGAATTATCTGTTAGTGTGGAAGGCGTAAATGCGTAATTCGTAAGCGTGAAATTAATGAATGCATAAGGTGCAAATGCATTATCCCTAAATTCGGATCGGTAAGTGCGTAGTTCGTAAGTGCGTAAACTGTAAGTGTGGAAGGCGTTAGCGCGTAATTCGTAATTGCGTAATCTGTAAGTGTGGAAGGTGTAAGTGCGTAGTTCGTAAGTGTGTAATCTGTAAGTGTGGAAGGCGCAAGTGTGGTTAGTGTAAGCACGAAATGAATGAATACATGAGGCGCAAATGCATAATCCCTTAATTCGGAATCGGTTAGTGCGTAATTTGTAGGTGATTAATCTGTTAGTGTGTTATCCATAAGTGCGTAATTTGTAAATGCGTAATTCAGCTCCAGCATCCACAAAAAAAACTGGAGTCTTGTGTTTCTGCTGCGACCTGAGATTGTTTCTGTTAATTTGTGCAGTTCTCCTCAATTATTCTCTTTAATCTTAGTCCTGTGACTTCTGTAGAGGAAGAGAAGAAAAGTGCATCTTCACAGAGAATCAACCGTCTGTTCTCGTGTTTCATGTTTCTTCTTTTTTCTGACGTAGATGTTTTTCGGAAAGCTGCTGCTGCTGTTGGGCGTTTGCATGTGTCAGTTTTTGGCTGAATTTCTGTTTCCTAACTGGGGAAGAGCAGATTTTGTTTTGGATGCAGATTTAAAGTCTGTTCTGTGAGAAAAATCCATCTGTGAGCTTCTTTTTTTCCTCGTCTTCTTCATATGAAACTCAAGGCCGATGATGATGACGATGACCTCCATCTTTACGTTTCTCTTTCCTCACATCTGTTCCTCTTCTCTGAGACGCTCGTAGCAGCAGGTTTATTGTCATAAAAGCTTCTCACGTCGCTCTGACGAAGATGGTTCAAGGACGCTGTGAAGACGTGAAGTGGACCTGAGGGACGAAATCTCATCAGCATCTCATTGAGACTCTGTGAAGTGTTCTCGTCTGATATATAATCCTCTGAAGACGACAAAGGATTGAAAAAGATACGAGAGACGTCAAAATGAAGGAGACTGAAACCACAAGAGAAATTTTCTTTGAATGGAAACGCTTAACTGGAATCCAGAGTTCAAACATATCAAAAGTGTTGTTTCATCAAATTATTCCAAGTGGTGAAATTTCTCCTGTAAAGTCCGTTTTTTGTCTGTCTGTCGTGTCCGTTCTCATCAATAACAGCAGCTTCACAGTCTTAGAGCATTTCCTCCTCAATGTCAATCTGACAAAGCTGCAAGTGTTTGTTTTCAACAGGGTTCTCGCTGCAAGTTTTCTGTTGAGTTTTCATCCCAGGACAGCTTGTGATAGACAAAAAGCGCTCCCTGCTTGACTAGTCTTGTGTCATAGCTCTATTAGAAAGTTGTTTATTCACTAAAAGACCTGTCACTCACATTGACTGTATAATGAGTGGACGTAACGACATTCGACTCAAACTGAAGCCTCCAGTAGATGCCCCGCCCCCTGGTGTCTGGCTGCAGTATAGGTCATAAGCCCCGCCCCCTGGTGTCTGGCTGCAGTATAGGTCATAAGCCCCGCCTCCCCATGTATTCCAGATATGAGCCAGGAAAACTTTAAAAAATTACGATACCTGGTAGAAACGTTTCTCTCATCCTTACTCTAAGGTAGTATGATGATGTCATCTGGCTGCATGGTGTTCAGGTGTTTTTTTTCTGAGAAGTTAGTTTCTCATTAGTTATTGGACGTTAAAAACTGCGATATAAGTTTCGTTTTACGATAGTTGACAGCTGCTGTTCATGAGTAGTTTTTATCAGGGATATAAGAAACTTCAGGAAAGAGCCAAAAGGAGACTAAACCTTCTGAAGAAGAAGAAATAAATATTTTTATTTCTCTTTTTTACTTGGCTCCACCGGAAATTCTCTACTGCGCAGACTCTGGCTGCACAAAGGCGGCTAGAGAAACGGGGTTTTTTGGCTTCAAAACGTAGAACGGTGACAGGCGGAGCCACGCTGTCCATTCTATATGCAGTCAATGGTCACTCACCTTTATAATAACCAATCACTTTAAAAGTTACCCTGGCTACCAGAACGTCATTTTCCTAAATGATCAGTGTTTTTACCAGCTACATAAGAACCATAATAAAATCTCTCAAAATATCTTAGTTTATATAAAATGTGAAAAAATATTTTCACCTGTAGGCCGCCATTGTTGTTGACAATAACGTCTGGGTAGTGATGTCATATGGTTGCACCGGGCTGGATCTCATACAGGATCATATAAGTCCTGGAGCGGACTTCAGTGGTTTCCAGAGGAAGTTTTGTGGGTTTGTGTTGGAAAATAGTCGGCACAGCATTTGGCTTTAGTCTCCGTTTATAATGACCCACACCTGTCAGCTCTTTCATCAGCATGGGCCGGCTAAATGCAGCAAATGCTTCTGGGGAGAAGTGGCCAGAACATAGTCGCGGCTCCATGGGAAGTTGTTTACGCCCACAAGAGATTTCCCACAANTTCCCACAACTTCCTTCTTTTCTTGTCTTTTGGGAAGCTGTGCAGACTAACATCAGTCTCCTTGTTTCCTTTGGACTGAAAAGTGCACCCAAAAGCAGCCACATGTGGCATTATTATGTTTTTTTCCCTCCTCAAACCTCGTGACTTACGGCGACTAGTAGTGAGTAAACGGCCAAATCCAGATGCTCGGCACCAAGCAACCAATCTACGTCATCAACCCAGAATGCATTGCTGCAGTAAAACAATGGCTGCGCCCAAAGGATAGAAACTGTGTTTTAAACTGTATTTTTTTAAAGAAAAACCAATTTGTTATGTCTTTAACAACAAATTCTAGTTTGACACAAACATTTAAGCAGATTCATGCCTGTTAGTCCTTACAGTCGGGGTTCCTTTTAACTTTCACATGTAACCAACTGTAGCCATTTAGATCATTGGCGAGACCTATTTATCGCTATGTATCTTCATTCACATTCATGGGCGCAACTGGGAAATACAATTCCATAATTTTTGTTGAACCTTTCCACAAATGGAGTAAAGTTGGCTAAAAAGAGGACACTGAGCACTGATACAGCTGGTTTTGTTTGCACAGAGTCTTCAGATGAGAGCACGGACAGTGAGTACGACTCTGCCTGAGACTAAAAACTCTCTAACTCCTACAAAGTTTTACCTAAAAAGCTCAAACTTCACCCAGATGTAGATGAGAAGGTGTAGAAGTGATGTGGTGGATGTTTTATGAATGAAAAATATGAACAACTATGTTTCAGCTGTATTTATCCTGATGTGGACTTCAGCCACATATAAAAACATGACATTTTCATTTCTTAGAGACTTTAATCTTTCAAATGAAGTGTCACTGATGAATTTTGACCTTGTGGTTCTTCAGTTATAAATCATAAAACATGTATGACTTCGTGCTGGAATTGCAGATTTAGTCTCTTATTTGTTGAACGATGTTGTTTGAATTTTCTCTGAGCTGCTTTTCGTGGGTTATCAGGTGTATAAATTGCTTTCCTGCACCTTTCCCCTTCCTCTGTATGTTTCTTTTGTATCAAATCGACTCTGAAACGATGCATTGTTGATGAGGAGCGAGAAAAGTGCAGCGCTACACTGCTTTTTAAAATTGCAGAGGGCTTGGATTTTATTTTTCATTCCCCTCATGTCGGCTGAACGACTTCAAGACTGCGACTAAATCATTATTTAATTCAAGCTGCCTTCCCTTCCTTTCAAACACAAACTGAACACAGAAAAAGAATATTTCATGTCTCCATTTGGCTTTTGAAGCTGATTTTCCACGGCCAAAGATTCGTCCTTGTGGCCTTTTCCCTGCGTCTCTTTTCAATCCAACGTTTCCTGAAGAGAGAAGCTGCTTTGCATGAAACATGAATGAAATCAGGAGGGTAAAAGTCATACCTTGAGTCTTTGAGCCTCTCAATTCATCCATCTGCTGCTTTTAAAGCACAACATCTAATGAGATCTAACGAGATAAAAGCTTACCTTGAGATGCGGGAAGTCGACTGTGAGGAGACTTGAAAGTGTTGGAAGCAGATTAAAAGTGAAAGTGATGCCTCTTCATGAGCGTCAATGAGCTTTTCCAGGAAGATTTGGCAGAAAAATCACAACCAGCGACACGTTTGAGAGGTAAAAGAAAAGCAGGATGTCTGAGAATAACAGACTGGAAGGACGAACGAAGCCCAGGAACTTTGATTGGGGGAAGACATTTGTCAACAATCAACTGTGTTCACTCTTTTTTAATCATAATGAGAACAGAAACTTCCAGAATGACCCTGATGAAAAGTTTCCCTCCCCCAGTTCTTAATCGCGTGTATTTCCCCCTTTAACATCAGTGACAGCTTGAAGTCTTTTGTCCTCGTTGTGGATGAGGGTCTTTATTTTCTCAGATGGTAAAACTGACCATTCTTCTTGGCAAAAAGCCTCCAGTTCCTGTAAATTCTTGCTCTGTCTTGCATGAACTGCAGGTTTGAGATCTCCCCAGAGTGGCTCAATGATATTGAGGTCAGGAGACTGAGATGGCCACTCCAGAACCTTCACTTTATTCTGCTGTAGCCAATGGCAGGTCCACTTGTCCTTGTGTTTTGGATCATTGTCATGTGTGAACGTCCAAGTACGTCTCATGTGCAGCTTCTGGGCTGATGAGTGTAAATTTTCCTCCAGTATTTTCTGATAACATGCTGCATTCATCCTTCATTCATCAGTTTGGACCAAGTTTCCTGAGCCTTTGTAGCTCACACATCCCCAAAACATCAGTGATCCACCTCCGTGTTTCACAGTAGGAATGGTGGACCTTTCATCATAGGCCTTGTTGACTCCTCTCCAAATGGAACAATGTTTATGGTTGTGGACAAAAAGTTCACTTTTGCTCTCATCACTCCAAATGACTTTGTTCCAGAAGTTTTGAGGCTTGTCTCTGTGCTGTTTGGCGTATTGTAAGCAGGAAACTTTGTGGCATTTGTGTAGAAATGTCTTTCTTCAGCCCATTTTTCCTCAAGTGCCTCCTTATTGTGCATCTAGAAACAGCCAGACCACATTCTTTCAGAGAGTCCTGTGTTTCAGCTGAAGTTATTTGTGGGTTTTTCTTTGCATCCAGAACAATTTTCCTGTCAGTTGTAGCTGAAATGTTTGTTGGTCTACCTGATCATAATTACAAATGAAAATGTCTACATTAAGAGATAAAATGTCTAAATTTTTGGGAGAAACATCAAAATTATGAGATAAGCCAAAATTCTCTTCCAGACATGTCAATATTAAGGGATAAAAAGTAACATAATGAGATAAAGGATCATAATTACAAATGAAAATGTCTAAATTATGGGATAAAAGGTCAACATTTTTGGGGGAAATTTCAAAATTATGGGATAAAAAGTCCAAAATTCGGGGAGATAAAAAGTAAAATAATGCGATTAAGGATCATAATTACAAATGAAAATGTCAAAATTATGAGATAAAAAGTCAAAATTTGGGGAGGAAGTGTCAAAATACAGAGATAAAAAGTAAAATAATGCGATTAAGGATCATTATAACAAATGAAATTGTCAAAATGATGAGATAAAAAGTCTAAATTTTTGGGAGAAATGTCTTAATTAAGAGATACATTTTCCTGTCAGTTGTAGCTGAAATGTTTGTTGGTCTACCTGACCGTGGTTTGGTTTCAACAGAATCCCTCATTTTCCACTTCTTCATTAGAGTTTGAACTCTGCTTATTGGCATCCTCAGTTCCTTGGATATCTTTTTATATCCCTTTCCTCTTTTATACAGTTGGATTAACTTTTCCTGCAGAAACTTTGACAATTATTTTACTTTGACTCAGAATCCAGAAATGTCAGTGCAGCACTGGATGAAAGATGTAAGGGATAGAAACTTTTGATCAGGGTCAAAGAGTAAACACAGTTGTTTGATAATAAATGTCACTAACCATGAGTGATAGAAAAGATTTGTTTAGATTTTTTAGCGAGTTTTATTTTGAAACTTCCTCTCTCGTCCTCACACACTGGACTCAGAAAGCAGATTTTGTTTGTACCTTGTTTTAATAGGTCACACTCTGGTAAACAACCATCCACAGACTGATGCAAACTTCTGAAAACGTTACAAGAACAACACGAGCGCCACTGACGGCGGCGCTCAGTACCCAACACCTCCATGCTTTAATGATGCTAAAAAGATTTCATCACAACAGCAATCCATGAAACATGCAGACGTGTCTCTTTAGAGTCTGGATGAGTTTGTGTTTCTGAGTTTTTAAGTTTTGGTGGAGTTTTGTCTCTGGAAAGGCATGAGGAGCTTGTGCGCTCGCAGTCTGAACTTCTGGTCCCTCACGCTGTAAATGATCACATTCCAGCAGCTGTTCGTCGCCAAAATCCAGAAGGCAAAGAAGGAAAAGTTGCACCATTTATTCCCCAGAACGTTCCCGACGACGAAGACGGCGATCGGCGTGAACGAGGCGGTGAACGCCACCGTCAGCGTCCCTATCGTTTTGGCCGCTTTGATGTCGGAGAACGTGGGTTTGGACGTGCTTTGGCACTCGCTCTCCGCCAGGTGTTTCCTGCGCCGCGAGTGCTGCCGGATGCTGGACAGAGAGATGATGTTGATGACCACGGTTCCTCCCAGGAGCGTGAAGTCGAAGACGGGGAAGAGGAGGAGGATGTTCCACGCCTGGCTCGGGAACTCGCCGATGGTCCCCAGAGCGTAGTTACACATCCGCGAGCAGGCGTTGTACTCCAGAGCGATCTCGCTGCTGAAAACCATCGGCGCCACCGCCAAGAGGAAGCTCCCCACCCAGGAGAGGATGATGAGGATCATCGTCCTCTTACGCGTGATCACCGAGTCTTTGTGCAACGGCCGCAACACGGCGATGCTGCGCTCGATCGTCAGGAGGAAAATGGTTGTTATGGAGACGAACGTGCATCCCGCAAAGATGGGGCCGATGACGTTACACGGGTGGAAGTTCACGGACTGAGAGTTGTAGGTCGTCCACTCGGGGGCGGAGTCTGTTACCATGAGGTGAACCTCCGCGTACACCGATAGAGGCACCACGAATATTCCCACAGCGAGGTCCGCCACGGCGAGCGACGCCTTCAGGTAACCCTGCGACGTCTTGAAGTGTTTCGTCCCCAGAAACACGGCGAGCGTCACCAAGTTCCCGAAGAGGATGGCGACGATGAGGAGCGCCATGAAGAGCACCATGAGGATCTTGTTGGTCATGGTGCAGCAGCACACGGTGCACGGCGCCGGGTCGCCGCGCCCCAGCGTGCTCGGAGTCCCCGTCTCGATCATCGGACCGCCGTGACGCTCACTCCATGACCTGAAGAAGAACAAACAGAAACAGACGTCAGATCAGAGACAATCTGCTGTGATTGGAAGACATTTGGCGGCGACATCTGAACGCTTTTGAGCGCCAGATGGACGTGAATCAGTCTCGCTTTAATCATCAGAACAAAACAAGAACAGACGAGTGGAACGTGAGTTTGATTCAAGCCTTAAAAAGAACCCGTACCCTGAATATTCACTCTCCTTTCCACCAGAGGAATCCAGAGTTCAAACATATCAAAAGTGTTGTTTCATCAAATTATTCCAAGTGGTGAAATTTCTCCTGTAAAGTCCGTTGTTTGTCTGTCTGTCGTGTCCGTTCTCATCAATAACAGCAGCTTCACAGTCTTAGAGCATTTCCTCCTCAATGTCAATCTGACAAAGCTGCGAGTCTTTGCTTTCAACAGGGTTCTAGCTGCAAGTTTTCTGTTGAGTTTGCATACCAGGACAGCTTGTGATAGACAAAAAGCACTCCCTGCTTGAGTGGTCTTGTGTAATAGCTCTATTAGAAGATAGTTTATTGGCTAACAGGCCCCTCAATCATATTCATGTGTGTAACAAGAGAAGACGATTTATGACTGTGAACTAAAATTTCATGACTTTTGTTGAACTTTTCCATAAAGAGAGCAAAGTTGACTAAGAAGACAACACTGAGCACTGACGAAGCTGGTTTTGTTTGCACAGTCTTCAGTCAGTGAGTACAACACCTGAGACTAAAAACTCTCTAACTCCTACAAGTTTTTACCTAAAAAGCTCAAATTTCACTCAGATGTAGATGAAAAGGTGTAGAAGTGATGAGGTGGATGTTTTTTGTCTGACATGAAGCATCTTGAAGTAAATGATGTTCAGAAGTTGGTTATATAAAAAACAAAGTGGGGAAAAAAAGGTGTTTCAGCTGCATTTATCCTGATGTGGACTTTATATATTACCAAACATCTCCCTCCACATTTATGCGTGCAACACAAGATGGAACAATCTGTTACTGTGAATTACAATTTCATGCCTTTTGTGGACCCTTCTCACAAAGAGAGCAAAGTTGACTAAAAAGAGGACACTGAGCACTGATGAAGATGGTTTTGTTTGCACGGACGAGAGTGTGGACAGTGAATACAACTCTACCTGAGACTAAAAACTCTCTAACTCCTACAAAGTTTTACCTAAAAAGCTCAAATTTCACCCAGATGTAGATGAGAAGGTGTAGAAGTGATGTGGTGGATGTTTTATGTTTGACATGAAGCGTCTTGAAGTTAATGATGTTCAAAAATTGGTTATAAAAAAATTGGTTTTCGCTGCATTTATCCTGATGAGGACTTTATTTATTACCAAACATCTCCCTCCACATTTATGTGTGCAACACAAGATGGAACAATCTGTTACTGTGAATTACAATTTCATGCCTTTTGTGGACCCTTTTCACAAAGAGAGCAAAGTTGACTAAAAAGAGGACACTGAGCACTGATGAAGCTGGTTTTGTTTGCACAGTCTTTGGACGAGAGTGTGGACAGTGAGTACAACTCTACCTGAGACTAAAAACTCTCTAACTCCTACAAAGTTTTACTTAAAAAGCCCAAATTTCACCCAAATGTAGATGCGAATGTGAAGACGTGATGTGGTGGATGTTTTTTGTCTGACATGAAGCGTCTTGAAGTTAATGATGTTCAAAAATTGGTTATAAACAAACGAAGAGTAAAACCTGTTTCCGCTGCATTTACCCTGATGTGGACTTTATATATTACCAAAAATCTCCCTCCATATGTATGTGTGCAACACAAAAGGAACAATCTATGACTAGGAACTACAATTTCATAATTTTCATGAGCAAAGTTGACTAAATAGAGGACACTGAGCACTGACGAAGCTGGTTTTGTTTGCACAGAGTCTTTGGACGAGAGCGTGGACAGTGAGTACTACTACCTGAGACTAAAAACTCTCTAACTCCTACAAAGTTTTACCTAAAAAGCTCAAATTTCACTTAGATGTAGATGAGAAGGTGTAGAAGTGATGTGGTGGATGTTTTATGTCTGACATGAAGCGTCTTGAAGTTAATGATGTTCAAACATTGGTTATAAAAAAATTGGTTTTCGCTGCATTTATCCTGATGAGGACTTTATTTATTACCAAACATCTCCCTCCACATTTATGTGTGCAACACAAGATGGAACAATCTGTTACTGTGAATTACAATTTCATGCCTTTTGTGGACCCTTCTCACAAAGAGAGCAAAGTTGACTAAAAAGAGGACACTGAGCACTGACGAAGCTGGTTTTGTTTGCACAGAGTCTTTGGACGAGAGTGTGGACAGTGAGTACAACTACCTGAGACTTAAAAACTCTCTAACTCCTACAAAGTTTTACCTAAAAAGCTCAAATTTCACCCAGATGTAGATGAGAATGTGTAGAAGTGATGTGGTGGATGTTTTATGTCTGACATGAAGCATTATGACATTTTCCGAAACTAGAGACTTGAGGTGTCACTGATGAATTTTGACGTCGTGGTTCTTCAGTTACGAGCTTTAAAACATAAAATGGTATAAAGGCCAGAATTTGGTGGATTGTAAGGGGTTAATGAACACATGTATAGATGGATGGATGGATGGATAGATGGATGGATGGATGGATGGATGACACTCTGTACTCCAGAGCGATGATGTCATAATCTGGCTGGAACACAACAGCTGTCGTAGTAAACAAAACGCAGCTGGTGCTCGTGGTCGTTAATCCCCGAGACACAAATCCAACGCAGCAGAGGCACGAGGCGCGTTCCTGGACATCGTTTACTCACACTTCACCACTGCACACACACTTCACCACTGCACACACACTTCACCACAACACACACAACCACTCAACATCTGAAACACACACCTAGAAGCTTCTACACTGCAAAAACTGAAATCTAAACAAGTCTTCCTCAATCATTTTTAATCCAAACTGTCTTTTTAGTCTTGACATGAGCCACATTTGACTGACAAGTCCAGAAAAATGTCTTATTTCAAAATATTAAATGACAAGAATTAAGTCTGATTTGCTTGTAATAAGAAAACAAAATCTGCAAATTGAGAAAGTAAAGTTTGCTCATCAGGTTTCTTGAAACTGTCTCACCCCACTTGCAGTTTTTTTTCCCTCATTACTTGCAACTGAGACCTCATTTTTATCTGTTAATAACTTGAAAAAGGACATTTTTCAGGACTGGTCTAATAAATGAGGCTCATGTCAAGACTAAAAAGTCATTTTTTTACTGCAAATAAGACAAATTCTTGCTTAGATTTCATTTTTTTTGCAGTGTGGATGTTTCTTCCAGAGTGTGAAGATCCTGAGGAAAGGAAACAGTATGGTTAGAGTCTTTATCCAGGAGGGTTTTCTTTTATTTTTTAATCTGTTTTCATGTTTTTTTATGATCATAAATGTGAGATCCACTCCGTCATCTCTCTTTCAAGTCTGACACTTCCTCTCCTCCTCCAGCTCTGTTTTCATTTCACTGTCCATCCATCTCCAGCGCGCAGCCATGCGTAAAGCTGCAGCGCATCACACAGCTAATAATCCCCGAGATGCACAGAGGAAAAACAGCAAAAAAAAACTGTAAAACTCTGTGCATGAAACACCAAACCTGACGTGAAAATTTACCGAGAGAAAACTGCAAACGATGCATTCGCTTTGGAAGAAATACGCGCAAAGTTTCGTGAAAACGCGCAGATGTTTGTGTCTTTACGCGGAGGAGGAATCAGAGTTTTACAGAACACACTCCCTTAAATGTTTGCAGTGAAATAAGAAGATAATTTTTACTCACTTTGTAGCTTTAAATTCACTCCAGGACGCAACAGTCCACCCGTGCGTGAAGCTGCATTTTCCTCCTCTGCAGCTTAAATCATCCTGGAGCTTTTTTAAAAAAAACGAGGATAAAAACAGAAACAGTCCATCATCAGAGGAAGAAGAGGAGGAGGAAGAGGTTCACTGTCTCATGTGTCTGCAGATGGATGGATGGATGGATGCAGACTCCGGGTGCTGCGCTCTCCTCCTCTCTCTCTGCTCCTCTTTGCTCCTGTGCGCGCGGAGGAGACGCTCCGAGTCTCTGCTTCCTCCTCAGACTGAAGATGATGATGATGATGATGATGATGATGATGATGATGATGATGATGATGATGATGAGCTCCTTCTCTCCGCCCAGCGCCTGCAGTAACTTGACCACAGAGGAGGAGGATGGTGTTGTGTTTAGTTCCAGCGCCTCCAAACGGCTCATTAATCTGAACTGTCATGTTTTGGCTGCAGGAGAGAAAATATGGAGCTGCAAAATCTACAATATGTACAAAATCTTTTCTTTTTGATCCTGATATTCTGCAAACAGAAAGCAGTGAGGATGAGGAGAGTTTTGACTTTCAGATCTTGGACTAACGATCAGTTTTTGGGATTAAAGGGACAGTGAGGGATTTCTGAGTGATCTTAAAAAAGTCTCATCTCTGGGAATATGGCTGATTATAATCCATAATTTAAAATAAGATCATCAGCACTAAAATAAGAGCATCCTAACTTTCTGATCAGGTCAGACTTTAAAGGATTTATTTACATTAAGTCGAAGTCTCTATGACAACACTACGCCTGCTAAAACCCAAGCTAAAGGCTAAAACAGAATCACTGGCTAAAGGCTAAAACATGAGCTAAAGGCTAAAACACAAACACTGGCTAAAGGCTAAAATACAAGCTAAAGGCTAGAGCACAGGTAAAAGCGAAAGAAATGCTAAAGACTAAAGAACAAGCACCAAAGGCTAAAACACGAGCTAAAGGCTAAAACACAGGTCAGTGGCTAAAAAAATGTCAAAGACTAAAGAACAAACGCTGGCTAAAGGCTAAATCACAAGCTAAAAGCTAAAACCGCGCACTTGCTACAGGCTAAGACACAAACTAAGGGCTAAAACAAATGCTAAAGGCTAAAAACCCAAACTCTGGCTAAAAGCTAAGACACAAGCTAAAGGCTAAAACATAACCCAAAGACTAAAACCCAAGCACTTGTGAAGCGCTAAGACACAAGCTTAAGGCTAAAACACAAACACTGGCTAAAGGCTAAAATACAAGCTAAAGGCTAGAACACAGGTCAGAGGTGAAAGAAATGCTAAAGACTGAAGAACAAGTTCTAAAGGCTAAAACATGAGCTAAAGGCTAAAAACACAAACACTGGCTAAAGGCTAATACACAAACACTGGCTAAAGGCTAAAATACAAGCTAAAGGCTAGAACACAGGTCAGAGGTGGAAGAAATGCTAAAGACTAAAGAACAAGCACTAAAGGCTAAAAACACAAATGCTGGCTAAAAGCTAAGACACAAGCTAAAGGCTGAAACACAAACACTGGCAAAAGGCTAAAATACAAGCTAAAGGCTAGAACACAGGTCAGAGGCGAAAGAAATGCTAAAGACTGAAGAACAAACACTTAAGGCTAAAAAACAAGCTAAAAGCTAAAGCACAAACACTGGCTAAAGGGTAAAACACAAGCTAAAAGCTAAAGTACAAACACTAGCTAAAGGGTAAAACACAAACTAAAGGCCAAAACAAATGCTAAAGGCTAAAAGACATACACTAGCTAAGGTTCAAGACACAAAATAAAGGCCAAGATACGAGCTAAAGGCTAAAAAATTGCTAAGAGTCAAAACACAAGATTAAGGCTTATGCACCAGCTAAAAGCTAAAAGAAAATGCTAAATGCTAAAACATTAGCGCTAGCTGAAGGCCCTTCAAAATGCCTGTGCACACCACTGCACAATGCCATGTTTAAAGAGGGGGTATTTCAGGTAACACTGCTCGATGTTCAGACAGAGTGTGTGCAGATCCTAAAATCTGTCTGTAGATTTTCACGGCCTCAAACACCGAGGTCGGCTCATAGCTCCACCCCCAAGCGGGCTGGCCAATCAGAGTGAAGGGGGCTTGTGGAGCAGAGGGCCTTAAAGCGACAGCAGCTAAAACTGGAAATAAAGATGTACTGAAACACCAGAAAAGGAAAAAAGACATTTTTCATTGGCTGTAAATCATGTTAATTTATTACAGGGAAACCAGAGGGACAAAGAAAGACTTTGAAATAAAAAGCACAATACCCCCTCTTTAAAAAGCAAACACTTCTTTATAACTCTGGCAGTGTTTGACTCAAATAAGCTTCAAAAGACTTAAAATAAATCAAAATGTGATCAGAATACCAGGAATCAGAGATAATCCTTCATGTTTCGATATTTCTTTCAACGTTGGTGCAACTGTCCGCAAAATACGCATCAATAATCTTTGTGCTTGAAAGGTTGGACTCTGTTTAATTTTGTATGTTGTTTAAAAATCATTTAGAGAAGGAAACTTAATGTGATGTGTAAGAGTATTATTCCTTTAACAGCTGCCTGACGGCTCAGTCCGTCCAATCAGAGTCCAAATCTCTCCATCTTCTCTGCGTCTCTTCATCCTCCGTCTTTAACCTCTGAATCCTCCTCCGTCCTCCCGCGGAGCCGTAAACACGACAAACGGCCTCTAATAGTATCATTTCTCTGCAGCTTTGGCGCCCGTCCTGCTTGGGCAGCGGCGAACACGACAAAACAAAAGCATAATCCCGTGCTTCTCAGTGTGCGGTGGGTAATCCTTAATCCAGAGGTCAGAGCAGCGGCAGATCTCAGCGTTTCAGTTTAAAGCAGCAGAGCGACGATATTTACTCTCCCACCTGCAGATTCTCCAGAAAACGAAGACTAAAGGGTCATTACGCTGATTTCAAACTTTGTCTTCATGTTTCTTAAACTTATTTAACATCATAAACACTGAGCAGACAATGTGTGAGTCCTGCTGCCCCCTTGTGGCCGAAATGATGCTTTTTCTGTCACTTCTGACTAATTTTTCCTTTAATTAGACCTCGTATCACAGCCTCAGGGCTCCTGGATGTTTATAACACGCTCACACATCGACTCCTCAGGGTCTCCAGGTTTTTAACGAGCGGCTGAAATATCACAAAGAGCTCTGAGAAAGTTGAGACGTCTTTTAAAAACAAGGACAAACAAACACACACAGAGACGCTTCTGCTTATAATAACAACCAACCAGACCAGGCAGCTGCTAATGGCCCTTTTCCACTGACTCGTCTTATCCTGACTCTACTCGCCTCTACCCGGTTTGTCAGACGCCAGTTTTTAGTACCTACTCTACCCTGGTTCTAAGAGAGTAAAGCTGATACTAAAAGGTGACGTGGACGGACTGCCGGTCACTCATTGGTCAGAGAATGTCGTCTCTGCAGCTTCTGACTCTGAACAAATCACTTACAAGAGGCAAAGGAATAAGTCAGCGACGGGTTTTTAATGACATTTAAACCTGAC
>RPOG01001897.1:0-65000 GCA_008086565.1 Thalassoma bifasciatum
CACTCTAGGCCATCTATAAGATGGTGGGAACAGTGATCATGATGCGCATGAACGAGGACGGGCTGACCCCTCAGCAGCGCGTGGATAAGATCTTCTCAAAGATGGACAAAGACCACAACGATGAGATCACCCTGGAAGAGTTTAAAGAGGCCGCCAAGTCCGACCCCTCCATCGTCCTACTGCTGCAGTGTGACATGCAGAAGTAGAAGGAGGGAAGGGAGGTAGAGAGACAGGAGGAGAGAGGGAGGGAGAGTAAGACTGAAGCAGGGGGGCAAAGAGGGGCTGATGCTGGAAGGGAGGGAGGCAGTCAGGGGGAAGAGGAGGTGGGGAACGTTTCGAATCACGGTGGGAACACAGTGGACCTGGGGATGATGTCGTTCTTTGTCTGCAGGCCGTCCCGCTGTGAGGTACAATCCTGCAGCTCTTTGTCCTCTGCTCTAAGTCTCCTTACAAACCCAGTCTGAGCATCAGTGAACAGGCCAATTCATTCTGCTCCCTGGGCTAATACATGAGAAAACATCAGAAAAATGTACAGGATACTGAGTCAAAGTGGTTAAGGTTCGGGTCTTCTTCATCAAATGAAAGGTACTATCTGAACCTTTTGGTAAACCCAACAAACCAGCAGAAACAAGTCTCACAGCAGCTGGATAGAAACAGGACGTCACCTGACCCCTGAATGACCTGTATTTTAAAAAAAAAGTTGATATGCCTAACTTTTTCAGGTGATGTCCAACTCCACAGGGTTGGGAATCACTTGAACAAAATTTGCTTTTGAGCCAGTTTTGAACCAGGGAGGAGTAGGGTTGCAAATTATGGGGGACTTTGAAAGTTTTGAAAGTTTCCATGGGAATTTTGAGCAATTCATGTGAATTTTCTGGAATTTAAATGATCTGCATTTACCTGGTCATATACATGTATAAATAGTGAACATTTTGGTTTGTTATAAGCAGACATGCATAAACACCTGTCTAATGCAGTATTTTTATATTACATCATCAATGAATTAGCAGCAAAGAAAATTACTCCTGGCTAGCCTTTTAAAATGATACACGTTTTGATATTTTTTTTTTTTCAAATTAACTTAAATGTGTCCATTCCTTAAAGTTAAACCATACCTTGAAATTTTGTTACCTCACTACCGCAGAGATATGAATAAAAGACAATCTTGTATGCAAAACTTCCTTTCTCCAAGTCAGAATTTTCGTTAAAAAATCTATTTGATGATGAAATCTTGTGTAATCATGAAGAACATTATATTTGAAAAAATCTATTAAAACATTGATGTAAAAACAAAATAAAACCAGGGCAGGCTGTTGTTTATGACAGCGTGGTGCCTTATCATAGTGTAGAATAACAGTGTCATAGTGCTATGTCCAGTGCATCCAGCATCATAGCAGGTGGGCAAAATGAATCAGTGTTTCCCCTGCCATTATAGTAATAGGAGAATATGTGCACATTTATTCCTCTTATAAGTAAGGTCTACACCTTGTTTTTTTATTCAACAGTCTAAATAATCCCATGTTATCTATTTTATTTAGATGACAGGCTCTCATTTCTGTCTTTATATGGGTGCGTGTTCACATTTCTCCTCTGCTCTCTGTATTGCGCACTGCAGAGTTCCACCCTGATGCACAGAGACACACAAACCAACCCAAGAAGTGCAGGAAAATTTTTTATTTAGCACTCTCAGGGCCCGCTTCCTCTCTACCATTTTGCACGTTACCTGTCAAAGAGAAAGAGAGAAAAAGGGGAGAAGGTGGTGCAGTTACTCACAGCCTTGCTCCTAAAAATAAGAGGACCCCACTATTTCCAAGGGGCACTGTCTTTTATTTAGAACAATACGATTTTCTCATCAAAACTTATCCTTGCAGGACTTTAAGACTCCAAATCCAGGAATGTAGTATAAGCGAGTAAAGCAGTGATTGATTATCATCAAATGCGCTTAGAATTGTTTACATAGGTCATTCGGGTACAAAGTTTAATGTACATTCAACTAAGACCTTGTTTAGAACCTCATTCAAGCTGCTAACAAGAAAAAAATCCCTGGATTTTTTTGAACAAAACCCTGGAAATGACCAACATTCCTGAGCTAAATTCCCATGGAAATGTTCCAGCCTTTTGTTAACCCTAAAGAGAAGTCTTTTCTCTGCAGCCAAGACCTGTTTGGTTGTCACATGACGACCATACAGGTCAATAAAGATGTAAAGAAATGACCATGTCAGTCTGCAACAGCTGCTTCAAAGTTAAGCCAAACTTGATGCAGAATGATTCTGACACAGTGAGAGAGGCAGCACGTCTGTCGTGACATTTACACATCGCCGCAGTGTGAGATGGAGGGAACGCTCTGTCTCTAGTGAGCTGCAGACGCCTGTTCCAGCTGCTGTCATTCACATTTATATTAAGGTAAACAAATCCTGTTTACAAAATATTTTAAATCTATTTCTGTCAGAGACGAGTTCAGAGAGCTCTGCTACACTCCTGTGTCCTACCAGGAGTCTCTGTGGAGCACAAACTCTGCTCACTTCACAGATAAACATGGAGAGTATGAGAGATCTCTGTTCAAGGAGGGACTTGAAGTGACTGGATTAAACTGATTTTACCCAGAGTGTAGGTTTGAAAAACTTAATATAGGGGCAGGCTTACTTTTCTCTTTCAATAAATAAATAAATATGTGATTTTTTTTTTCATTTATTAATGTTGACCCTAACCTTAACCAACCCAAGATTACAAACACAGAGACGGCGTTCTGTTGACCAGGGGATGGCCTGACAAAAGAAATGGCATCAAAACCAGAGACGAGTTTGCTCCTAACCGCTCATCCACAGATATAAAGAGGAGTGTTCGACTTGTCATGGATGAGTATGAATGTGTGAACTCAGATCTAACTATTCCTCCTGCATGTGTTGGAAGTGTGCAGTCATGTCTGTTGGTCTCTCCACACACACACACACACACTTGAAGATAACGTTTCCGACAGATTACAACTGGTAGTGTCCAGAGTGTGAGGACGGCAGGTGATGAATGTCTCAGACGTTTGCCTCCAGCAGCGTGCTCAGGCATACTGATGTGCTGCTAGCTGACTTCAGGCTGCACCTAAAGCCTTTATTCCACATGCAGATAAACCCATAATTAATCCAAATAATTATGTTTTTTCAGTTTAAGCAGATGAATTAAGTTAAGTAAGATTTTTCCTTTACATCCCTAACCCCAGGTTGTTTTACATGTTCTTTCCATTATGGTCTTTACAATTATAAAACTTTTTTGAACACCAGGCAGATACAGATTCAGGCCTGACAACTGACATTTGACAATCAACTTAATTTAACATATATCTAATATAAAAAGAATGATAACTATAAGAGAAACTGGAGATAATCTTTAGAAACTTGTTGTATAATTTGTGCATTTCAGAGAAATCTACCTGCATCATAATTCAACATCTAAAAATATGTCATATACTGTACTGAAAACACTTTAAACATGTTATTCTAATGCAAGGATCATTATCTAATCTGTTTTTGTTTTGGATTACATACACTGGGATAAAACTTAATTATAAATATTGCATAAATAGGTATGAAGATTTAACAGTGAGTAAGAGCGATTGTCACACATTTTACAGCGTCAGTATTACTGTGGGGGTTCATGGGTTTCAGGTGATGTCACACAGCACTCACACAGCGGCGCCATCTTTAGGACCGACCTGGGACCAAATGTCATCAAGTGCTATCCGCTTTGATACGTACGATGAAGCACTACAGCCAGCCAAAAGGGGAGAAACAGAATTTAAGATTAAAGTCTTGGGACTAGTAAATTTAGCCTGTACATGATTTCAAAGGGGGGAGATCAGAACAGCTTTTTGTATAACACAGGGATCATGGAGATTCTAGAGTTAAACTTCAAAGGTTCAAAAGAAACTCAAACTTTGAGCACATCAGCAGCAGATTGTTATTAGTGTCAGGGTTTTAACTGATGGAGCAAAAACTGAGCTTAATAGCTTCTGTGTCCTGGGCTGTCGATCAGCGACCCTCAGCCTACACAGATTAACCTACGCCTGTAATTTCCACTGCTTCTACATTATATTATGTTACTCTTAAATTCATGACTTTGTTCTTAAAATCCCATGTTGTTAATCCTTGATGTGGCTCTAATTCTCAGTCATAGCTGAGGGCTGGGTTGTACACTATAATCGTGATCTTAAAGCCCTGTTTCTAGCCAGCGGTCTGGTTTGGATCAGGACAGTTTGGTTCGGGTCAGTTCAGTTAAGCCTGATCCTGTTTGCGTTTTCACATCCAACCGTACCCTTCTTGTTACATCTCTTGAAAGCTTGATGACAATAACCACATCAGCTATGTCATAGTGTGACGGCAAAGCAGTGCGACAGTGTATCCTGTTGATACATCCAACGAAGAAGAAAAGTGCAACACAGTAAACAAAGAGCAACAATGGAAGAGATCCAGCTATTCGTCTTCTATGTGATTGGCATGTGGCTCATGCAAACTTTGTTTCAAAGAAGACTGTGTTGTTCTTCATTATGACTGTTGCGCAGGAAGAAACAATTCTTTCAACCAATCAAAAGGCTTCAGTGTTTCTAGCTCCACCGTCTATTTGCTGCATACTTCATTTACCTGGAGGAAGTCAGGTTTCGGCTCTTGAGTTTCTCTCACGTGGCCACTGAGGAGGAGCCCAGTTTGAATGTTGTGTTAACAAATAAACAAAACTTATCGGAAATTCCTGCATTCTTCACCTTCAAGAAATCCTTTTAACTTCAGGAAAATTGGCGAGCAAATTGTTATAAGAAGTTCAGACCTCATTTTTCTTTAAATAGCTCCAAATAAGACACTTCTGGACTTGTCAGTTGAATGTGGCTCACATCAATAATAATGTGACAATTTTTACTAAAAAAGGAAAAACTGTCTTGCTTTGATTTCAGTTTTTAATTTGACTTTTTATCACATTTTGGGAATTACTACATTTTTTTTATTAGATTTCAGGTTGGCCTTTACATTGATAATTTTTTGGAATAAGATGACTTTTTGTCAAAACCACCTCTTTTATTTTACATAAAAAATAAAATCCAAGTAAAGTGAACTTCATTTTTGTCAAGTAGATTAAGCAAAACTACACTTTGTTGAAATCACTCACTTGGCCAGTCAAACCAACTTGATGGAACGAACTAGTCTTTGTAGGAATAAATAAATCTTTATATGTTTTTAATGAAGTCTCAAGTAATATCAGCTTAGTTATATAATTTCCATGAAGCATGAGGGGATGCTAGTGTACACTGTTGCCATCTATGCTACATTACATCTACTCAATGTAGTGTAGGCAGTGGGTCCATGTACAGCAGGCGCTCATGTCCACTGTGTACCCTCCCCACTCATGGTAACAAGGTATGCTATGGAATTAAGTTCAGTTTCAGGTTCCAGAAATACTAAATGAAACAGTAGAGATAACAAGATTAACTCTTGTGTAGATGAACTCAAAAAGATTGCCTCACATTTCTTAAACTATTCATGTTTCCAAAAAAAATTCACACTCCTGTTTCTTGAACAAATATTTTTGACTCCAATACTAGATCTATTTGTGTGAAAACACTCACTTGAATATTTATTGTTGATTTCAGGGATCCAATCAAGTTAAATCTACTTCTCCCCAGATTTAATTTTCTCAGTGTAACTAGGCACCAACTTTAGATCTATTCAATGATGGCGCTTCAGTCCTAAAGATGGAACGTGAGTGAAACCCATGAAAATGTAAATATTCAAATATCCCCCCAAAACAACGAACACAAACACTCAGACTGGAAGGTGCGTTGATAGTCTGACATGTGCAGAGAGAAGCAGGGAGGAGCTGTGTGGCCGTGTGGATAATCAGAAGAGTAATTACAGGACAAATGACAGAAAGAATATTTTTCCGAAAGGCCACGACTGCCTCCATGATTCACTGCAGCTTCACATCTGTCCCTCCTCTTCTTCTCCTCTGCTGCTTTTTCTCGTCCTCCACCCTAAATGTCAGAGAGGAAGCGCTTTGATAGCTGGTGGAGGGAGAGGAACTTTGCTGAACTCAGCTCAGATCTAAAATCAATCGGAAAAAAGAGCGAAAGGTTGAGGAGGAAGCCTCTGCTGGTGAAAGAATAAAAAAATCAGATGCAGAGAGAACAATGCTATTAATATTTGAAAGTGAAATCAATCATTCAGTCTGACATGGTGTTAATGAAGCTGAAACTTCACTCAGATCAACACCTTAACATCTTTACTATCTCTACTCTGTTAAATGTGTAAATATTAAAAGCATAACAGTGGAAGTAAACTAAGTAATCCTGCCGCTACAAGGACACGAAAGCAGATTTTTTTAATGCTAAAATATAGTTTCATTAACTTCCCGCCCTGTCTGTGATGATGCTCCCTCCCTGAAGTGAAAGGATGAAAATGAAATGAAGGATCTACATGTATATTATGATAGGACTGTAATCATATTTATGAATATAAACAAGTAAGATATGTAAATGTACATGTTCCATTAGCTTAGATACACTTTCATAAAATGACACATCCACTGTGTGTGTGCGTGCGTGCATGTGAGTGTGTGAGTCAGAGTACAGTGAGTGTGTGAGAGCTGTACATATGGGGACACTTCTGGAGTGTTTTGTATGTGATGTGTTGCATGTGTTTTTGTATTTGTATCATTTGTGTAAGAGGAGATGCCTCAGTCTAGTTTGAGTTTGTAAAAGTTTCAGAGTCGACCCTCACACACACACCGGAGCACTGAGTATTATTCCCCTCACAGACACTTGCTTTTGTGATCCGCTGGTGTACAGTTGCCGACGTACCGTCTCCAATATGGGATGTGTTGTTCTGTTTGCTAGAGCCTGTTGTTGCAGATGTACAAATAACGCTCTCACATACTAATATGAGCGGTGAGCCTCAGAGCTGTGACCGGAGGGTTACCACTGATAAATATACAACTGTCCTGTGCCACAGTGTCACCCAGTGGATGGAGGTATAACATACACCTAACGAGAACTCAACGATCACACTGCTCCTTTGTTTACGCATCTCGACAGGAACAAGCATTTTTATCCAATATTAACTTTGTGTTACTTTTTCAGTCATGGGAGCTCTCTGTTCCTGAGAACTAGGGCAAAATTCTGGAAGTGGAGGATCGAAAGCCTGAGCAGGCTCTAGACGAGCACCAACAAACTTTGATGCAGAGTTTTGGTTACTATTTCTATGTAGAAACAAAGATACAATAAACTTTATTGGTTATTGCACTGTCACAAAGACACAAAATTACACTTCAGTTTCATCTTGTTCAAAAAACATAAAAAAGAAAGTGAGATATAACAGGGGGAGGACAGGAGCGGGAGAACTGTCGAGTCAGTCAGCATGTGCAGTGTCCCGTTTCTGTAGATGAGAAAAAGGAGAAACAAGAGGGAGGAAGAGGGAAAAAAAGCAACTCCCAAATTAGGCTCCTGCAGAGGCTGGGGCCGCGCACAATGTGGGATCAGAAAAAAAAGGCCCAATATTTAAAAAACACCAGTTTGGCAGCCAAAATATATGCATAAGTACACAGCTGGTTGATTGGTTGGTAAATCACACTAGACTGCCCCCTTTGGCTGGTAGAAATATGAGAAACTGCCCTTATGTTGGAAAAAAAATGCTTCTCTTGGGACCCAAAGCATGTTCCAATGTATCCTCCTGGTTGGAAAATCATGCTAAACTCATGTCTTGGCTGGTGAAAACATGAAATACTGTCATTTTGGGTGGCGAAAACACATCACGGTGTGCTGCTGGGGGCCAGTAGGCATGCTACAGGGTCATTTTCTTGGCCAAAAAGTTTGCTTAAATGCCCTCCTGATCAGCAAATCATACATGACTGCCCCCTTGTCATGAAAAACTGTCCTTTGCATGAAAAACAGACACTCTAAGGTGTTCTCATTGGAGCCGCAACATGTGCCTTAGTGCACATCTGGTTGGCAAATCACATGAAACGGCCCCCTTAGCTTATGAGAACATGAAAAACTCTCCTTCAGGGTGGCAAAAAACACGCGGAAGTGAGCTACCAGGAACCAAATGCACACTCCAGTGCACTTGTAGGAGCCAGAATTGACGCTAAAGTGCCCTCTTGGGATCAGAAACCTGTTCTAAACTGAACATTTTTGGAAAATCACACTAAACTGCCATTTTGACTTGGTAAAACATGAAATTTGGGGTGGCAAACTAAGTGTGCTGCTAGGAGCCAAAAATCACTGCTGCAGTGCCCTCTTCAGAGCCTGACACCAGCTTTGTTGCCCTCCTGGTTGGCAAATCACAGTTAACTGCCCTCTTGGTTTCTAAACTATATGCTCAAATGTTTATATGGTTAGCAAATCACACCAAACTGTCCCCTTGGCTGATTAAAACATGTAAAACTGTCTTTTCAGTTTGCAAAAACATGTATTTAAATCTGCTTCTGGTAGGATTATCATGCTTAATCGCCCTCTCGGCTGGTTGAAATAGGAAAAACTGACCTTTTGGGTGGCAAAAACACACACTTAAGGGCCCTCTTGGGATCCAAAATGTGCACTGTATGTCTTTTTTCTTTTCTTTTACCCCTGCCCCTTTAAAGTCTTTGCATGCCACTGGTACTATGTCCCTTTGCATTCTGGGAAGAGTTGTACCAAACAAAGAAATGTCAAGTTAAAAAGAAGATCTGCTCTCTAAAACACATCTTAGTAAAAGCTGTGTCTTAACCACAGCAGGTGATGGTGCTCATGGGAAATGGAGTTTCATCCTGGAATAAAAAAAATGACAGATTTTGGCCACAGGTGTCACTGAAATCACCACCAAACGTTTAGTCCTCACACACAAACAGGTTGTGTTTGTTGGCTGAATTCTCCTCCACAGTCCAATTATTTTGCTCCTGTTGAAGGAACCAGAGCTCCGAGGCAAAGGTTGATGTAACTTTAATAAATGTCATGTAAACTCTCTGGAGGGTGCAAACAGTTACCCACAAAGCTCTGCGATTTGACGCCTCATGTTATCACCGGCTGTATTATTACCACACACACAGTCATCACCCTGTTTGAGCTGAAGCTGTAAATCTGTTCCATTACTGCACATCAGCTCAGAAAGCGGCTTCGCTCCTCTCTTTATTAGATTCTGTCCATCTTCATTAGCTCAGGTTCAGAGAAGAGGAGCTCACAGGAGGTTTGGTGTTATTGTTTACCTTCATGATGCTCAAATTAAAAAAGACGTGAACAAAGTGGAACACTTAGTCTGTAAGATTTGGTGCCAAAGACGGCTCTGACTGAGCGCTGTGATTGGATCAGCTGGAGTTAAAGTGAAGCTTTATGAGTTCCTCTTCATCTGCTCTTGGTCTCCAGAAAGCTCTGGACAAACACGCTGAGCTTCGTGACGTGAATATCAACACTGATATTCTCTTTTCTTCTTCTTTTTTAAGAGATCATTTGTGCTCGGTGGTGCAGTGCAATCTATTCTTCAACATCTCTCTCAGATTTTCACGTTAACGTCTCTCGTCCCGTCTGATGACTGCTCTTTTTGATTTCCATATTAGGATCTTAGAACAAAGACATTGTAATTATTTTTGTTACATAGAATAAAACACATGGATGTCCAGAGAGCTTGTTTCCTGTGTGTTTCCTCCTCCAGCATCTTCACACGTTCAAAATACACACACACACACACACCAAACACTGAGCCAAGAGTATGAGTCACCGTCTAGCAGTGATGTCACATTGCTGCAGTGAGGTCACCACTCATGCTGTTCTCATGGTAACCACGCCAAGGCCATCGGCAGGGAGACAAGAGCATAAACACACACGGCACACACTCACATACCTGTGTGTGATCACTCACACACAAACAGTAAATCATTGTGGACATGCACCCAAACAAATTGCTAGAAAATAATAATAATCAAACACTTTATTTCCATTTTGTTTCCAGATTGTGTGTTATGAACCTTTGTTTTCCAGCGCCCCTCCCCTCTGCGTCCATCAAGGATCAATAAAAACCTATTCTGAGCGCCACAGTATCAGGCTTCGGCTGAGTGGAAAACCAAACATCACAAATGTGCACGGAGAGAAGCAGTGAATCACACTGCAGCAGTAGAGGTCACGCTCAGCTGCAGCAGTTTGCAGCACCACCACAGGATGGCGCTGTAAGCTCACGAGCTCACATGAAGTCAGAACCTGGAGATACTTGAAAACAAAATGATATTCTGAGAGAGCGTTTGATGTTTAAATAAGCTGCAAAGATTTAAAGTGGGTCGTTCTTTGAAAATGGTGGCTGTTTGAACAAGAATTTCATGTTTCTTTTTTTTTGCCTTTTTAAAAAAATCTTAAGATAAGGATGAACTTAATTGTCCCTGAAGGGAAATTTGTTATGGGCAAAGTGAATGCTGCTCACAATTGATACATTCATCATGTCAATCATGCAAAAACGTATGGAGGACCAAAACTGCCAAAATTAGTAATAAATAAATAAATAAATAAATAAATAAAAGTGGAAATAAAAACCAATGTAAAAAATATAATTACAAAATTAAGTGCAAAAAAATAAATATAAATGGAAATAAAAATGGCAATAAATGTATATAAACAGAAATAAATTAACAAAAATAAAAAAGAATACAACATTTGAAAATAAATGTGGAAATGAATACAAAAATAAATATATAATTATTATTAAATTTCAATCAATTAAACAAAGTGCTCTGGTCTCACATTTATTTTTTCATGCTGCAGACGAACTGCAGAAGGAAAAACTATTCAAATGAGGGGGGCGGTCCTAAATGCGTCATGGGTTGAGCTATAAGCCTATTGGTCGATCGACATGTACGTGTATTTTTAATTTTGGCAGTTTTGGTCCTCCATAAATACATGCCCACTGTCAAAAAAAAAAAAAACCCTGTGACTGTAACTTACCCATAACACGTGAATAGAAATGAGTTCTAGGACGTAGAAACTAATGTGACAGCAGCGTTTCTCCCTCATCAACACATCAGACTGAGGGGGCTGTTAATGTGCTGTTACTCTACAATCAATCAATCTTTATTTATATTGCACCAAATGGCCTTATCTCATCACACTTTCCAAACATTAACAGGTTTATTGACGTTAATAAATTCTCTACAGGATACTACACCCATCCACACGCCATCCTCCTCTTTGTCCTCCTTTTTGGTTGTAGAATCATATCCACAGAGATTTTGTAAATTTCCCCCAGTTTTCTCAGCTTGTTCTGCAGATCATTCATACTTATGAAAGAGTTACAGTGAGATACTGTTATTATTCTAACGCACCAACCTGTCGAGATGTTGAGCAGGAAAACATGAAGCTGACTGTTTGTGCTGTGCTCTCAGACAGAAGATGCTGAAGTGGAAATGCACTTTTACAGACCAACTGCAGTTATACAGTAGTTCCCCTCTTTTGCTGGCAGTTGTGATGAGTGTTGAGAAATTAAATATGCTGATGTTAAGTCAAAATTTTAAGATAAAAAGTCAACATTTTGGGATAAAGGTTCAAACATTCAGAGAAGGGTGGGAAATAGTCACAGCTATGAGATGAAAAGTAAAAAATTGATATAAAACTCAAAAACTTGACTTTATATGGGCAAAGAAATTCTCAACTAAGACAGTTATTTTGTTTTGTTTTGTTTTGTTTTTAAACTTTGAACTGACTGAAATGGACTTCTAAACATTATTCTTATTTTTTTCATTACAGAAAATGTTCACTTCAAACTGAAAAGGAGTATTTTAAATAAATGTTTGGGTTATGAAGCTACTATGCCGTCTTTCAGGATCTTTGGGTGTTTTTGCGGGATCTCTAAGGGTAGGGGTTCCTCTTTTGGGGACGTTTTAAACATGGTCACCTTAATCCAATGACTTGTTTCAGAGAAATGACTGATGTTACTTGCTGGTTAATGATGTCACTATTCAGAACAGTAACATCAGTGACCAGTAGGTAACATCAGAGACACATCTACAGACAAGTTGAATTCATCAAGATGGTGGAAATAACAGACAAAACCAAACTTCCACATTTATGAAAATATCAGCTAATCAAGAAGAGGATTTTAGCAGGGATGCAGCAGTTTTTCAAAATAAAGCTTCTTACAAATAGTAACACATAACCAAGGAACAGCTACTTTCTGTTTACTGTTTTTAATCATAAGTTGATATTTTTGTGTTTTAAATATTAAACTTAATAACTAAAGCACTTTTCTTTGTATTACAATCCTGAGAACAAAGGAGAAACATTCATTTCAATTCAAAATATGTCACTGAACCACAACTCCTTCCACAAGGAACATGTCAAATTCACGGCACTAACCATGTTCTTCAAGATATATATTTTAAAAAGTGAATTACAACTGGCTTATGTGTGGTTTAATGGTTATAACACACTATATTTGTGTCACTGTCTAACACTTTTGAATATTTTTTGGGTGTGAATAATGGTGCCCCTGTGTGAGTTGTAGCCTCAGTTTCCTGTTCTGAGCTGACAGGGGGGGTCACCCTGTGGGTGTGCTGGTCTGCTGCTGTAGTCCTTTAGTCCCAGAGAACTGCTGCTTCTGGATATTTTCTCTCTTTAAGATCATTTTATGTAAACCCTAGAGATGCTTGTGTGTAGTACATCAACAGTTTCCATTAGTTTGCAATAAAGGAGTGTTGCATGTGTGTGATGGAAGGTTTTCCTCTTTGCTGTGCTCAGCAAGAATAAAGAAAGATAATCATAACCCTGTGTTTCATTTGCATACAACCTTGCTTTTGAGTGAAGGTTACATCCATTTTCTGCTGTCTTTAGACCAGTTCAGCCTCCACAGTCTCTCTCATCCTCCTCTCAGCCCACCCACCCACCCAGCAGACACTTCTTCCACTCCATTTGAAGACAGTGGAGACCTGCTGGAGACGAGTGTGGCTCATTAAAACACGCGCTCACACTAATCTAAGGTGTTACGCTGCAAAGAAACCCAATTAAAAACCATCAGAGGTCACACCTTTTATTTTTAAATTGTGAGCATCCTTCACCTTTACACATCATCCAACATGAGTCACATTTTTTAAGATCAGTCCCCCTCAGCACTTCAAAGATCCCTCAGATATATAGATATAACACACATGGTAAAATTAGCAGTGTTTATTTAACAGATTTAGAGTTAACACAATGACATTTGCAGCGACTCCCTTGGTGGTTCAAATTGAACTCTTGGGTAACACAGGCAGGTGTGTTTGCCATGCTTATGGACAAATTGTTGACGAAATGTGTTACAGTTCTCTTTTGGGGGCCGAAACATACACTGCAAGAGCATGTTGCAGGTTAAGTACAATTTTAACCCCTAAACACCTGAGCGTTTTTCTGATGTGCATTTTTATTTCTCCTTGCTTTTTAGAATCGTTAAGACCTAATAAGTATAAAACCTGAATTTGGTCTTTGTACAGGAAGTTGTATATTTAGTGTTATTAGCTAGCTACTAGTTTTTAGTTAAACATTCTATTGTTCATAACTACGCTGTTTATTTTTCTGAAATGGGTTAAGAGATATGATTTGAACCAATCATGACTAGGACAGTGTCTCTATCTGTGACTAACAGGTTTAAGCTTCAAAAAAATGAAATTACCTGTGTCTGAAAAGCAGAAATGTAATGTTCACATATGTGGATGCCAGGTTAAGAGGTTTAGTAAAAGAAGAGTTAAGTTACTCAAAAATAATGTTGCGAATTAAATTTTGAAATTTGTGAACCACAGAGTCTCCTGGAAATGTTTAAGTACGTTTTTTTTTTGTTTTTTTGAATTTTTTAAACTTCCACATCAAAAACTGGGGCTGTGACATCACGCAAGGGAGCAACTGCAGAAAACGCCTCCATTTAACATCACCATGAACATAGATCAGATTGTCACTGCTGTTAATGAATAGGAAGAAAATCTTTATGCCTTTGGACACGATGGATGAAACTTTTAGTTAGGATGTAGAGCAGGAACAGGGCAGGATTAGGAGGAATGATGGGTAAATGAGAGCAGAGAGCTGTGGTGTGAGGAGAACCAGAGGAGAACAGAACAAGCCCTCGTAAGTGACCGGCATAAGCTAGAAAAATGTTGCCTAACACTGTGTTCACATCTGTGTAATTAAAGTTTGAACTCAGAAACAATGTAAAAAGTCAGCATTAAGTGTAAGTGCTGATCTCAAACCAGTCAGTTGCCTGGAACCCCACCTACCATCATCTCACTCAGCTCTGGTATCTGATCCTGAGCTCCATCATATCAGCAGGAACATAGTCTCCCTGCTACCACAGACGATCACTTTTTTTCTGTGACCAACTTAGAGATAAAGTCCCGTTTCTTCAGCTGCACAAAAACAAACCCATACACAGAAGCAAACTCTTTCCTCTTTTTGGGGAAAAGGTGAACTCAATGTCCTGCAAAGTTGCTATTTTTGCATCCAGGGTAAGAATGAGATAATGAATCATCTTAATTAACATTCGAATTAAATAATAAACTTGTAGAAACATAAGAAACGTGACCCAAAATGCCCCCCACCCCCACTCACTACCTCCTATCATACACACTGGATCAGAGCTGAGACAGAGAAGGCCCGCCCACTGAGTGATATCAAATGTCACTTTAAAAAAAAGCTTTTTTGAACAGCTACAAATAATCGAAAAAATCAGTGATTGACTTATTGTACAGCCACTATCAGACCATGTTAAGTGTAAAGAGAATAGAAAAAATCAACCTGTTATCATCCAATATGGTCTTTGATAACCCTCTTGGGAGCCAAAACACTTCTGAAAACACACACTTGGGAGCCAAAATGCATCTTTAAAAACCCACTTGGGAGCCAAAACACATCTGTAAACACCCTCTTGGGAGCCAAAACTAATGTGTAATAACCCTCTTGGGAGCCAAAACACATCTGTAAGCATCCACTTGGGAGCCAAAACACATCTGTAAACACTTTCTTGGGAGCCAAAACACATCTGTAAACACCCACTTGAGGCCAAAACACATCTGTATACTCCCACTTGGGAGCCAAAACACATCTGTAAAAACCCAATTGGCAGCCATAACACATCTGCAAAAACCCACTTATGAGCCAAAACACATCTGTAAACACCCTCTTGGGGGCCAAAACACATCTGTAAACACTTTCTTGGGAGCCAAAACACATCTGTAAACATCCTCTTGGGAGCCAAAACACATCTGTAAACATTCACTTGGGGGCCAAAACGCATCTGTAAACACACACTTTGGAGCCAAAACACATCTGTAAACACCCACTTGGGGGCCAAAACACATCTGTAAACATCCACTTGGGAGCCAAAACACATCTGTAAACACCCACTTGGGAGCTGAAACACATCTGTAAATACCCACTTTGGAGCCAAAACACGTCTGTAAACACCCACTTGAGGCCAAAACACACCTGTAAACTCCCACTTTGGAGCCAAAACACATCTGTAAGCATCCACTTGGGAGCCAAAACATATCTGTAAACACTTTCTTGGGAGCCAAAACACATCTGTAAAAACCCACTTGGGGGCCGAAACGCATCTGTAAACACCCACTTTGGAGCCAAAGCACATCTGTAAACACCCACTTGGGGGCCAAAGCACATCTTTCAACACCCTCTTGGGAGCCAAAATACATGCTCAGGTGCTTTCGTAGTATGGAGAAAAAATGTTCTGAAGTTACCAGCCAAAACACAAACTAAAGAGTCTACCAATGTGCATTCTTCAGCGCTTGAACAAACACTTTAGTGCCCGCTTTGGAGCCAAAATGTATGCTAAAGTGATCTTTTGGAAGTCAAAACATACACTAAAGTGTCTGCTTGGGAGCCAAAATACACACCAAAGCACCTGCTTCGTAGCCACAATGTGTGCCTCAGGTACTTTCCAAGTTGGCAAAACACACTAACCTGCCCACTTGTCTGGTAATAACATGATGAACTACCTTATGGGAGGCAAAAGTAGCACTGGAGTGACCATCTTTGGGGCTATGACACAAAAAGTGTCCCCTGGGAGCCAAGCACTGGACAAAAAATACCCTGGTTTGTAAAACACACACTGAGCTGTCCTCTGGGATGGGAAAAATCACTACATTTCTTCTGTTTTATCTTTTCACAACTGACCTTTAGGAAATCTGTGCACGCAGCTGTTGGGTAGAAACAATGATGGTGCACGAGATTCAGTATCTTGTTACTGAGTATCAACTTTTGATTAGGATGAAAATATTAATTCATAGTGGGAGATGTTAGGTAGGTTTTTCTGTCCAGTAGTTGATAAAGTCTGAAACTGTTCAATCAAATCATTCCTGTTTGTGTTAAAATGAAAATTCCTACAGGGGACTTGACCAGTAAATGTTCACCTTATTTTTTACAATAAAAAAAACAACAACAATGTTCTCCTGAACTCTAAGGGGTTATGACAATCTATTTTGGAGTTGAACATGGTGCAATATTGTTCATGAGCTTTTATTCTTGTCTCCCATAGTGCAATAGCAATTTGCTGCTAACTACATATTTCTTAAAATATTTATTAATTTCTATATGACATGCCCTTATATTGGTGTACATCAATTACTGATCATGATTGCCTTAATTTTTCATTATATACACTCTTCTGCTTTTAACCTTTGCAGTAACCACTCATTCTGACTGCAGGCCTGTCAGCGCACACAATCAGCTGTTTTTTTTATTTCTATAAGCTCTTAACTGTCTTGTGTACTTCTCATTCCCACTCTAGCTCTTCTAATTGCCCCTCGGGGATGAATAAAGTTTTTTTCTGATTCTAATTATGATTCTGAAGATAAGGAGCCTTTCCCTGATTAAAAAAAACAAAAAAACTGTTGGAATTATGAGATAAAAAGTCAAAAGTTAATAGATTGTTTTATTATTATTATTATCATTATTATTATTATTATTATTATTATTATTATTATTATTATTATTATTATAAGTAGTAGTAGTAGTAGTAGCAGTAGTTGTAGTATTATTATTATTATTATTATTATTATTATTATTATTATTATTATTTGTAGTAGTAGTAGTCAATCTAAAGCTTTTAAGTATGATGTGGACTTCAAGTCATCACAAGTTGGATGAAACATTTTAGTTTTGTAAAAAAAATACAAATTATACAAGTTATAAAATGCAATCTGAAGTTTTTGATGAAGACTCTTCTTTCTAAAATCTTTGTTTAATCGACCATTTAAGAATGTTGTGCTAGTGTATTGTTGCCTTTTCCCCCTCATATTTCTTGAAGTTTCATAGTCCTGGATCTTTTTTTAAGGTAACACTTCTTTATTGTTCACTTTTTTACTTATTCAGATACAAAAAGAATTGTTATGTTTGCACTATTCTCTGTTCCTGTCGTAAGAGGGATTAAATGTTGTCTCATCCTCTACCACTGATGTCATCATGTTTGACAATCAGTGTAATATTTTCATCATCTCAAGAAATAAATAATAGAAAATAATACTCAAGAGATTTGTCACTAGATTACAAGGCTCGTCATCATCACATCTATTTTCTGCTCTGCGCTCTGCCTGAATGTCCCATGAGCCTCTTTGGACAAACTGCACTGTCAACAAGGAACAGCAGGGGGGCGGAGCCATCCTGAATAAGGAAGCAGGGCTGTGATTGGTCAGTAAGAGGACCGAGGGGAGCGAATAGAGGTGGAGAGCAGGGAGTGTGATTGAATGGGACAGGGGGAGGATTGGGGGGGGGTGAGAGTGGAAAGGAGAGAGAGGGAGGTGCAGATGGAGTGCTGCACTGCCTGCTGCTGCACGCTTCTAAAGGACAGAGTGAAAATGTGACAGTGTTTGTTTGCATGCACAACAGAAGCTGTGGTCACAGGAGACTCCACAGTTAGACAGCGTCTTGTCCTCTAAACTTGGATGTAATAATCCTCTTAGAAAGAAAGGAAGGACACAGATAAGTGGTCAGGGGGACTGAAGAAGGAGCACTTCTGCTCTTCACACTTGGCCTCCTTTCACAGGCAGGTGCAAGCCCAGCATTCACTCTGCTCGCCTCTGAACAGTGCACTAGTTAGCAGGATAAATGCTCCAAGCAGCTGCAGGTTTTTTATTTTCTTCCACTTCTTTAAAACAGAAGAAAAGAGCTGCATCTTTTCCAAGAGCAGAGAAGTGAGTGGAGGTCCAGAGGTACTTTTCCAGGCTCAGACAGAGGGACTCTCTATGGTGAAGATGAGTCTGGACCCTGTGCAGGTGATGAGCGGACAGGCCAAGGAACTCAAAGTTAGCCTGTCATCCAATGGGGACAGCAGAGGATCATGGGAAGAGAAAGAGGAGTTCGATCAGGACAACTTGGGCCTCACGACTAAACCAAAACCAGTAAGTGTTTCCTCTCTGTGTCTATGAGTCAGTGATACAAGTTTTTAGAGGACTAACTTTTGCTTCATGGACCCACAGCTCTGAGTGGAGGGTTAACTTGGAAGCAGGGGGTGGAGCAGGTGGAATTAATATCATCCTGTTATAATTTGCATGGGAAGTTTGGCGATATGTTCATAAGTTCGAGAAAACAACACCACTGACTTTTAAGTGTAGATAGAGTCATCACTTTATGCGACTGTACACTGATTATTTACCACTTGTTTTAATGTTTGGGTCAGGTTTTCTGAATACAATGTCCCTGAGCTAAAAGTGGCTAAAAGCTGAGTAATCTTTGCTTGGTGTGGGGGGATTAGTGTGGTCACTGTGGTGTATTTTTAGACTGTCAACATCCATTCTGTTAAACAACCAACCCTGATATTACAGCTCAACATCACAGTAATTTATGACACTGGCCTAATGGACAGGATTGATCCATGCCCCCCCCCTGAGATACTCTACCCCAGGGGATTGAACTGCTCTGCTCACGTGTGCACATTCCATATATTCTCATATCCTCGTATTAAGACACTTTATTAGAGTAAACAGTGTGAGATAATCCCTCAGAGATAATGGGGGTCATGGATGAGAGGTAGATTATAGGTCACGAGATATTCACGAACACTGAGCTGGATCAAGTCATGGAGATGTTGACAGAGTCTGTGCTTCTGTCATGAGCATTTTTGATTGAGTTGATTTTAGTCTGACAGTCATCATTTAACAGGGTCACACTTTACACTGAAACACCAGCATCATGTGTGTGTGTCAGTTATTAAATGTGTTTCTGAGGTTTTCCGTTTAAACCTCAGTGAACCAGGTTTGACTGTCAATAAGTCATATTAACTGATGAAACTCTGAATCCAGTTTTTATTTTGTGGAGTTCATGAAAAAGCTGGTTTGGAGTCAAGGTTATAACCAAACACGACACTTAAGACTCAACATGGAGAGCAAATAATAAAACAAGAAACAGGTTTGAAATTCTAAATCATAATTTTTCTGATAGATTTGGAACTGTTCTCTGTCTGGATCTAGTTCTCTGGTCTCAGACTCAGCTCTATGTGTGCTCATCTCTGGCTTTGGAAGAGTTTCTGGTTCACTGACACAAGTTTCTGTCTTCATATTTCAGTCTGTACCAAAGCAAAGATAATTTAGTCTTAACTTTCAGTTATTCACAGGTTTCACGTGCAACAGAAAGCCATTTAATGTTCTTCAAAGTTTGTTTATTAGGGTAAAAATAGTGTTGCTTTGCATGAGCATCATAAACTTACCACACTCACCATGCTGCTTTGTATTCATGAGCAAAAATAAATAAATAAATAAATAAATAAAACACCAAAAGAAAGCCAGAAATAAAATTACCCCTTAAAATATGCACAATTATATTATTCTTTTGATTCACTTTTACTCCACTGTCTCAAAAATGAGGTTACTTTAACCTTATACATTTCTGCACACTTGGTGGTGTCAGTGATGGAAGTCCGGATCTATTATCAGCTATCAAAATAAATAAAGGAATGGATAAAATTCATCCTAAAAGAAGCAACAATACAAGCACTGTGATTGGTTTTGAGTAACTTCACTTAGTCAGGTCAACCTGCTTAAGTTTGGTATTATCAAAAAGACCTTTCAGTATTTTTACAAAAGGAGCAGCTCTTGAACACTGGTTCAGTCTTCTCTCTCCAGATGCAGACTCAGAAAACTTTATTTATCCAAAAAGGCAGTTCAGTTTTAGCAGGCTACCCAGACCATATATCTGCGAGAGACAATTAAAAAATAAGAAAATGAATAAGTAATTAATAAATAAAAACACTGTGAGGACTACAGATGTGATCCTAAAAGAGTATCACTTTTATATGTCTGCCTGTTCATAACCAATCATTTGGAAAGAGGATATCAGTTATTTCTAAACGTTATTTCTCAACATTATAGGTCGAGCCAGGTTTATCCGTTTGTGTTGATCTTCATTCTAACCTACGTGCAGCAGTTATTCTGCAGTGATCTGTTCAAACCTGAGAGTCTATCAGTAAAATGAAGAGTCAGGTTACATTTGCTCTGCATGTTGAGGTTGAAGTTGGTAGATGAGCACTGGTAGTAGTGTTGTGACGTTCACGAACGAACCGGTTCTTTTGAATGGCTCGTTAATATGAACGATGGGACCGGGTCGCAGCTGGGATCCGTCCAGAGCAACAAAATTTGTTTTAATCGTTTCACTAAAATTGGTTTTGCACAGAAATTCATTGTAGCCTGCTTTGTTTTTTAATGTTTATATGCGTTCAAGTCATGGTTTACACCTGTATAAAATACACAGAATTTGTACAGGGGGTAATTCAAAATAGTGACATCACTGTCAAAACAGAGTGATATGGCGCCACCCTGTGGAATATTTACAATGAATCCAGATCAGACTTTGAAATCTAATCCACACCTGTCAATAAAGTTAAAATCAATATTTCAGAATAATTCAAACTCATATTGGTGGGATATCTAAATTCATTCCTCCCAGTGATTATTTCCAACATAAAATGAGGTAAGGCCAGGCCGCATCTTAAAACTTAATAAATATAAAAATGAGCTAAAGGAGCCAGTTTTTTGAACGGTTCTTTGAAAGGAACGGCTCACCAAGATCCGGGTCCTCTCAAAGAGCCATAAATCCCATCTCTAACTGGTAGGACACAACCAGAATTCACTAACATTACACACAGGACTTGACATGAATGCTTTTGTTCACCGCCTGCTGTAGGCTGTGGTTTCCCAGAGTTACTCGCCACTCAGCATTTTCACTAGCCACAATTTTGTTGTTGGATGAATATGTTTAACATGACTGAATCTGACAATGGCAATACTTAAGTTTATCTGAACCAGATTTACAACCTTTTTAAATGTAAAAGACCCCTGTGCGCACTCAAATCAAGACTACACGAACATTTGATGCTACAGGTTATTAAGTCTTTGGCTCTTATAAGGTTGTGCTCCTTTTATATATGCAGTATATGAAGACAAAGTAATAAAAAGAGTAGTTTATTACTGGATTTAACAAATGCATTTTCCAGACTATAAATCGCATCAACTTTTAAGTTGCATCAGTCAATCAAAGCGTCATGAAAAGGAAAAAAAAAACGCATCGGACGATAAGTCACAGTTGTGTAGAATGATTTGTACCTTTACTGCTTTTTAAAGGAGAATTAATTATAAACCCTTAATTTGATAAGTAATTATTTGCATATCAGGAGGTTTCATATTTTTTCCCTACAGCACCTGATAACTGTGACAATAGTTAAGTTTCTCTTTCTCTTCTCTTGTGCTCCTCTCACTCACTCTGCTCATGCCCACTCCTCCCCTCCCCTTCCTCCCTCGCTGTACTGTGAGAGTTGCTGGTTAGGCCGGTGTAGTATGAGCTTAAATGAGCTTAAATTAGACAAACATCCTCAATAATAAAACTCAACCCACCAAAGTAGCTAGTGCAAGTGGGAGTGAAATTCACCTGCATTTAATAACAAGTTAGCAGGTGTAATATCAAGCCCTGGTTTCACGTTACTGACACATCTATTAGCACCACTAGCAGCGATAAACAGGTTGTCTGATCACTTCCTGGACACCAAACTCCAAAATGAGTTTACAAAGTTTGACTATTGTCACCTTTGAACAGTAAATAAATACATAACCTTGTTGCTTTGCACCCTGTGAATAGTTGTTCTAAAAAAAAAATAGTAATGTGGAGAAAAATCTGCAAAATAATCTCCAAAACAAACTACAGTGGGTGATGGTGCTCATGAGAAATGGAGTCTTTATTTCAGAAAAAACACTACTAACCCCAGCCACAGGTGTCACTGTTATCAACACCAGATGAATAGTCTTCACGGTGACTTTAACTTTGTCTGAGACTCTTTATGTCTGATATTCAGTCACTGACTAATACTTCAGTAAAAAATGTTCAGCTCATGTCAGATCTTGCTTCTTTAAAAAGCTGTGACTGTCCTCAAGTCAACCAGAGCAGAACATCAGTGTTGCCTCGATGCAGTTCCCAGTCATACCCCTGTGTCACTATATCTGCCAAGGTGTGAGAAAACTACATCATCATGTCTGGCCTTTTCGTTGTCTAAAAATATCCCATTACACACACACACACTCACACACTGCCACCTTCCCCCAGTTACTTTCACCTCCTATTCCCACGTCTTATTTTAATACTTTCATTACCCTTCTGCTCTTTCTTTAAATGTCATCCAACAGGAAATCCCCTCCATACTACAGTACTGTTTCATCCCCAGACTATCGAAAGGAGTTTCCTCTATGTGCAGAGACATGAGGAGCAGATTATTCTCAGATCTGGGTCATGCTCAGATACCAGCCATGCTGACCTTGCACATCTTTGACTGGATTATCATACTGGATGATAGGGGATGAAGGGGGGTGGTGAACTCACCCTAAATGCTACAACAGGACAATAATAGAGCTGTTGTTTTGAAGCGTTACAGAAAAGACCACAGGTGTAAATTCAGCTTCAAATTCCCAGCAGGTTTGAATCTATCGACTTGCCATCCACTAAATCGAGAGAAGCTCTTGGTCAGTGTGGCTCCTGTGCAGAGGATCCTGTGATGGATGCATTCCCTGTAAGAGGACAGGCTATAAACACTAGCAGTATCAAATCACAGAAAGAACTGGACGGTTACTCTGCAGACAGTGTGACATTTTAGTCATAGTGTAAACCAACTCTAATGGACCAGCTTCAAGCTTTAGTAAAGGTCTTGTACAACCTCAGTTCAAATGAAGTTGGAACATTGTGTAAAATGTAAATCCAAATAGAAAACAAGGATTTGTAAGTCTTTTTTTAACCTTTATTCGATTGAATAAACTACAAATACAGGATATTCATTGCTTAAACTGGTAACCTGTATTGTTTTTTTTTTTTTTTTTTTTTTTCAAATATTCACTCATTTTGGATTTCATGCCTGCAACACATTCCTAAAAAGCTGAGATAAGGTCAACAAAAGACTGGGAATGCTGATGAATGCTGAAAAACAGCTGTTTGAAACATTCCACAGGTGAACAGGTTCACTGGAAGCATGTCAGTGTCATTATTGGGCATAAAAGGAGCATCCCTGAAAGGCTCAGTCCTTCACAGGCAAAGATGGGGCTAGGTTCACCGCTTTGTCAACAACTGCGTGAGCAAATGGTCCAGCAGTTTAACAACGTTTCTCAACGTCCAACTGCAGGGATTGATGGATTTCATTATCTATAGTCTGTAATACCATCAGAGAAATTCAGAGAATTTGTAGAAATCTCTGCATGTAAGCAGCAAGGTCCAAAACCAACACTGAATGTCCGTGACCTTTGACCCCTCTGGCGTCGCTGCATTAAAAACCCACATTATTGTGAAAAGGATATTAGCACGTGGGCTCAGGAACACTTCAGAAAACTATTGTCAGTTAACACAGTTCATCACTACATCTACAAGTGACAGTTCAAACTACCATGCAAAGACAAAGTCAGAAATCAACAACACACACAAACATCGCCACTGGCGTCTCTTTGGTAGGAGCAGAGTTGACAGAGAGGGTGCAGAGCCCTTTCCACAGCTCATTCATGTGCAGCGCTGCAATTCCCCACCAGAGAGGGGATACAGGCAACCACCATTCTTCACCTGTGACTCACACACACACCTGAGACACACTCATACACACACAGACACATGACAGGTCATGACATAGACATGGTGTCCTTTGGGCCAAGTGGAAAAAGGGCAATCCCGATTGTTTTCAGCTCAAAGTCCAGAAGCAGCATCGGTGATGGTTTGGTGGTGTGTTATTACCCATGGCATCATGGGTAACTGTCACATCTGTGAAGGCAGCATAAATGGTGTATGTCACATACAGGTTTTGTAGCAACATATGATGCCATCCAGTCTTTTTCAGGGACGTCCCTGATTATTTCAGCAAGACAATGAAACCAAGACACATTCTGCACCTGTTACAACAGTGTGGCTTTGTAGTAAAAGAGTGCAGCTACTAGACTGACCTGTCCGCAGTCACGACCTGTCGCCCATTGAAAGTGTGTGTAACACTATGAAGCACAAAATACAACAACAGAGACCATGCACTGTTGAAAACTAAAGTCATCAATCAAGCAAGAATGCGAAAGAATTCCAGCTCCAAAGCTTCAACAATCAGTGTCCTCAGTTCACAAACACTTACTGAGTGTTGATAAAGGAAAGTGATGTAACACAGTGTGAGCATGAAGCTGTCCCAGCTTTTCAGGAGCGTGTTGCAGGCATCAAATTCAAATTCAGTGAATATTTGAGGGGAGAAAAAAAGTTAATCAGTTTGAACAGTAAATATCTTGTCTTTGTGGTGAACTTGAACGTTAGTTAAACAAGATTTAAAAACCATTGTTTTCTGTGCTTATTTTGTTTTACACAACGTCCCAACTACATTGGATTGAGTTTTTATATCGTAAGCTCTCTCTAAGCCACATTAAAAAGAGGTCCATGTTTCAGTGGTTTTCTGCTGTAGAATTTGAACCATACAAAACGTTATGAGGCTGATTCTCAACTACACAAACAAAGAGTGTATATTCTTGATTTCTGATGATGCTCAAAAACAAACTGTCGTTGTTGCTAAGGTGACAGGGAGACGAGCCCGGAAGGTGGAAGGGGGCGTGTTCTTCGTAAGTATCCTCGTACGTGGTCAAAGGCCGTACCTGCCTGTGGCTGCTGAATGACCATCACCACTCCCCCTTTACCTTTGTAACCTCCACTGTGCAGCTTCTGTTCTACCTGCATGGCCCCACTCCACTCCACTAACCAACAACCTGGCCTGATTTCCAAAGCATCGTCTCCTGTGTTGTCATGTTGATTCACGTGGGACCAGCATGCTGTTCTCTGATCATTAGACCGCCACAGATGCCTCTTTGATCTCTGAACTTGTGCTCCTGTGGTTTCTGAATGTAATTATAAGCTCTGTTGTCATAGGAGTGAACCAGTGAATAAAGTGCTTGTATATCATTTATATGTCTATTGTCTAAAAGTATAATCCGCTTACAGTTATCTTTTTTTATTCATGATGTTTCAAAGCAATGGCTGCACGCTTCCGGTGCAGCAGCTGACTGTTTTTGTTGGTCGGTGGGAGCAAAGTGTTACATTCCATGATTTGTGTGTTTGTTGTTTTCCTGCCATTTTGGATTAGTCTAAGCATAAACATGCTGTTCCAAAAGCTATTTGTAGGATTAGAAGGTAGAGATGCAATGCAAAGTGGAAATTGAGCTTAAGTCAAAATTATCAAATGTAAATTAGAAGTTTTGGTCAAAAATGTTCCAAGTGTTGTTACACATGGATGGATTTTGAACAGAGCTTTTCCAAACATCCTGGCTTTATTTTTGTTGTTTTTATTTTTTTTTTATTTGTTCACAGAAATTAAATTCTCCCCCCCCCAAAAAAAAAAAAAAAAAAAAAAACTAGGATCAGAATTGGTCCTCAGTTCAGCCCCCACCCCCCCACCACTGGTTTTAATGGGATTCAGCCTGGTCTTTGTGTAGGTCAGTCAATAAGGTTCACTTTGGTTTTCTGGACTTAATTCTTTACCAGAACTCACAGTGTATGTTTTGGTTTGCTGCCATGTTGGACGACAAAGCCACAACCCAGACCAAGACCCAGTTTTTGTGCTGAATGTATGAGGTTTTCTTTCTAAATCTTCACATATCCTTCTGTCTTCATGGTTCAACTTAAAGGAGGCTCAGTTTGAGACAAAAGCATCCCCATAGCATGAAACTCCCACCACAGTCTGCACCATCCAGCTCGTGATTATTCGGAGCATCTTTCATTCTGCTGACTTCAAGCTGTCCCTCTCTCTCTTCTGTAGCAGAGAAGATTTCCTTGACCTGCATCCTCCACAGAAGTTTATTTCTCGGACATCAGGGCTCTAGTGATGCTCTTCTTTCACACTTAACACTCAACGCTTCTTTTTAAAGTCCAAACTGATTTTGTTAGTTTTTCCCATGATGCTCTCAGTTCCAGTCACAGTTCAAAGCCTGAGCTGAGCTTTTTATCCTGTGTGTAAAGTGTTGAACAGCCCTTAGTTTGAACTAGATTGACTGATTGATTACAAGCTGTGAGATTTACAAAGTTAAAGCACAGGATTAAAGAACAACAGTGATTGCATTTGACCCCAGTAGTTTTTGCTTTTTGTGAAATAGTTTTGTTTCTGTGTTTGAAATAAAATAATGTAATTATCCAAAGTAAAAATGAGGCTATTTGGAGAAGCTGTTTAAAAAAATCATTTATCTGATCAACTACTCAAAAAAAACTAGGGTTCAAAGTTCTGACATTATCTTTTAAAATATCTTTCCATATAGCAAATTGAAGTATAACAATGTCTAATGCAGGGGTGTCCAAACTAAGGCCCGGGGGCCAATTGTGGCCCGCCATCTATTTTCATGGTTTTTACAGAAACTACCAAAATGAAAAAGTTTTCGAACTGAGCACTCGTTTGTTGCTTCCACTGTTCATAAACATGTACTTGAGAACCTTCGGCCCTCGGTCATTCTCACAGTTTGCAACATGACCCTTTTGGAAAAAAGTTTGGACACCCCTGGTCTAATGCATTCATATGAGAGCAAATGATTCTGATCACTTTTTGTGAATTACAATTATCTTGGATTTACAGAGAAATTTATTTTGAATAATAGAAATATATATCAGGCATTTGGAGGTCGCAGTTACATCTAAAGGACCCATTGATCTAGTTGGTGTAGGAGCTACTGAAAGAGAAAGTATACGTATATGTGTCAATGACGTGACGTCCCTTTTTTTGTGTCCAATATTTCCTTCCATCATGAATTGAGTATTTCATCACATGTATTTCTTTATTCTATGAAACCTGTGTTATTTGAACACATCTTTAAACTATCAAAATATAAAATGTTTTTTTGTGTTTTGGTTCCTCAAACCCCCAAAATGTCAGGTGGTGCAACCGTCCTGACAAGTATCCACAGTAATTAAACTCTAAAAATTGAATGTGAGTTATTGTTAATTGAAATTAAAAATACAGTGGCATTATTTTATGCTTGACCCTTTTTAAATAAAACATTCTTTGTAAATAAAAAGAATTTTAAAGCTGTTGAGAAATTTAAAAAACTTTTGTTCCGTAATTTTCACCTTGTCAAATGTCAGGGTGGTGCAACCGTAACATTAGACTTTTATTTTAAAGTGAAGAGAATAAACAGGAAACTGCATCAGCCAGAGGAGCCCAAATGATATTTGTGACCAAGTGGAAAAGTTTGTAGATTTCTCTGAAATACTGATAAAAAAGGTTTTTTCACTTCATTGGTGACTGGAACAATTTCCATGTCAGGTGGTACAACCAATGTAATAATGTGAAATGTTATTTTAACATCAAATTATTTATCTTATTCACAAATAAAAGAAATGAAACACACAAAATGAAAATGTATGAGTCACTACAGACACTTGAGAGATACTTGCCAATAATTTCACACAGAAAAAATAACAGGAACATATAAATATATTTTCATATATTTGGTTGCGCCACCTGACATTTTTGGGTGCTCAAATTAAAAATACTTAAAGATAATGAACCTAAAAACTTTGAAATGTTGGTCATCTACTGAAATCTGTTAGAAATCATAATTCTTCTCTCAGAAATATGTTTTTATCCATTTTCATAGAACTTATCAAAAATACGTTTTTAGACCCTCTTTTTGTCATTGACCCATATACATATACCTCACATTTTGTCCAAATACAAGCACTGCCTCTGTTGACACAATCACTCTTTTCTGTCTGTGTGTTGTTCGTGTGTCCTACAAACACAACCTTTACATTTACCTGTGTTTGCGTACACAATCAAACTGAAGGTCATCTGCTTAACAATGACATTTTACTGTTTTCAACACATTATAGAGCTTTTAAACACACAAAATGTATGAAGTTCAAACAAACCACACATTCGATACAGTTTTTTTAATCCAGTGTCCAATCAGCCAATCACATCACAGCAGCCCTGCAGCATTTAGTTGAGTAGACATGGTGAAGAGGAGCTACTGATGTTCAAACTGAGCATCAGAATGGAGAAGACAGGGGATTTTAACCCATAAAACTGGACTAAAGAAGACTGAGAAACTCTGCCTGGTCTGATGAGTCTGGATTTCTGCTCCACATTCAGATGGTCACTCAGGATGTGAAGGAAAAGAGATGAAAACATGGATCCACACTGACGAGGATCAACACTTCAGCTGTGGGGGGACTGTTCTTCAACAACCCCCACAGTCACCAGATCTCAGTCTAACAGAGCTCCTTTGGGATGCTGAAGAACAGGAGATTCTCATCATGGATGTTCAGACACAAAACTGCAGCAACTGTGTGATGCTGTCATGACACTATGGAGCAAAAACTCTGAGGAAGGTTTCAGCAGCTTGTTGAATGTATGACACCAATAACTAAGGTAGCCCTGAAGGTAAAAGGGGGTCACAGTGGGACTAAAAAGTGGCTGTGAGTGTGTTTGTGAGAGTGTGTGTGTGTGTCTCATTAGGTAAGTAGGTGATATGTCAGCAGGCAGTGTTGGAGAAAGGCTAAACAGAGAAACAATGGCTCACTGCCCTCGTCAGCTTGTGGCCTATTTACAAGGACAGAGCGACGGGTGCATGTGGGAACAGAGATTACATCTCACACTGAGAACACTCAAAATCAACGCTGACATATTTGACTGAAAGGAAAGTGATGTTTGATGATGTGATTTGCTTTGCATGAACATTAAATGGTATTGCCTCTAAATAGCGAAGTCTCTACCTTTGATCATCGTGTGTGTGTGTGTGTGTGTGTGTGTGTTACACTTAACTATAAATTGTGCCTCACAAGTCTTATGACCTGGTTCAACCTTCACACTCGTACACACACACCCCTCGACCATCCCCGCATCACCTGAGTTCAGCCGCCTGCTGTGGTCACTAAAGCTGGCTGCCCCCACAGGAATGTCTCCTCCCCCCTTCTGAAACATGCGATGTGTGCACACACTCTCTCTCTCTCACACACACACACACACACACACACACGCTCGGTAACATTAGCACAACATGAGCCCAGTGTGCTATCTAGTACTGATCACATGAGCACTCTGAGCTCATTTTGTCCCCTCATTCACTATTTACAGGAAGAAAACAGAGCCTTAAAGAAGTGCCCTGAAGCATGATGGGAAGTCATGAAAAACATACAATGTGTGAAAATCTTTCAGGGCAGAGAACACTTTCACACCTCATATTAACTCTGTTAAGACTTAAGACTTGAGTGTTGCAATTTTTCCCTCATGGTTTGGATTCTTTTTGAAACATTGCAAATTTTAACCTTTAGCTTTATTTTTTTAGATTAAAGGCCAAAGTTTTGCCTGGCACTCTTCGTCAAATGAGTAGAATAGGGGAAAATTTTCAACTAAATTAGTGACATCATACCAAAGGGAGAAAAAAAAGGCCAAAAAATGTATTATAAGTTTTTGAGATATTTTGTTTCATTTTGCAAAATAGACTTTCGTAATAAAATTGAAACCACCAGGTATGTAATATAAATTTCAGGACTGGAAAACAAGAACCAAAGTGTTCCATGATGAACACAGCCATGGCCTAAACAGATGCAGAATTAGCAAAGTTGAAAGCCAAAAATCTGATGCTGTAGCAGACAAACAGGCTGATGGGAATCTTATAATGGCTTAAGCAGAATTCTTGAAATCTGACATTTGGTCTGTTGTGGAGGAAAAAAGTTCCCATCCAAGCAGTCTAGAAATATTTTTGGTTATGAAAACACTGTTTTATGTTGCAGAGTCTCTGAAACTCTTCCTGTGCGCACTATTTCTTGTTCCCTTGGTCAGGCCATAATACAAGTGACTACACCAAGAGGTCTACAGATTTCTTTGTGCTTGATAAGGGTGACATTCTATTCATATATTTTCAATAGCCTTATAATTTCTACATTTTATACCAAAAACATGGGTACTATAGAATGTTTTTATGACTCGAAATTGTACTTTTCAATGTATGGTGTGAGAAACATAGCCACAGTCTCTTCTTAAAGGCTGTCTTTCTGTATTGTGTCAACATGATGAAACAATAATTCTTGATCTGGCTTTATCCAATGTTCAAATTTTTTGTTCTGTAGTATTTGAAGATAATGGTATATTTTATGAAGAAAGGTCTCATTTGTACGGTGGCATATTGAATTCACCTGAAAATAAAATAAAAAAAATCCTCCTGTTTTTATGACATAACTATCTTGTAAAAACAGGAATCTAAAAAGTAAAAGAATTCCTTAAATGCTTTAATGGTTTCAGGAATTCTTGCCTGTAAAACCCTGTTAAGTTTGATTTCCCTCTTGGTTTGAAACATTGGGAGATTCTTGTGTCTTTAAGTAGTATGGTGGCAAATAAATGCAGCAATGAGTCATTACATGCAGGGGGGAAATCCTGTTTTTATGAGGTAATAGTTCATAAAAACAGAAAATTCTAAAAGAAATCAATACCTGTTTTAAGAGATAGTATATCATAGAAACAAGAAATTTCAAAATATTCAAAAATTAAGAAATTTTTGTTTTATTGATACAGTTATGTTGTAAAAACAGGAGGTTTTTGTTTTTTAAAGTGAATGTGTAACGCCACTGTACATTTGCACATTCAAATAAAATTTTAAACAACTTGTTATATCTTTTTTTATGGTATGATGTCACTGGAGAAGTTTCAAAGTGGTTACTATTAATTGAAAATTCTTCTCAGCTGAGCTTAGAGTGCCAGGCACACAGCGGTAAACTTTCAGTATATGACTCTGGAGAGTATTAGAAACAAGAAAAACTATGAGACATTTTTTTTGTACATTTTTTTTTTTTTTGTGGGGTTAGATTGACCAGTCTACTTAGAACTAAGGAGCAGTTGTGCTGCTGTCCTGCTGCCTGTGTGTTGACCATGCAGTCGTTCCTCAGCAGACTACACATCCCTCCATTCCTCTAATGACCTACCAGCGTTTTAACTCCTTGTTGTTGTTGTTACAAAGTGCTGGGATGAAAACAGTTGACAGGCATGAAGACATGTTTTGCGAACCTCACTCTTGCATGTGACTCAGCATGTATTCTAACATAGACATCTTAATAAAGTTTTATGATGTTGCCCTCAGAGTCGCTTGTTAAAAAGCAGTTGTTGCTTTTGTACCAGCATGCACCTGTTATAGAAACACTCAGAGCACTCTATCAGGGTTTGTTTGGACTGTCAGCTGGCACCACAGTTTTAATACACTGCAAAACTGAAACATGTCAAGTGTTTGTGTCTTATTTTCATACTTAAAAAAGACAAACACTTGACTTGATTTCAGTTTTTGCAGCATCATTCTTTCCTGTTGTACCTCTCTCCTCGTCCCCTCCTTTGTTTCCTCTTCCTCATCAACCTTCCCACTTCCTCGTTCCTCCACATTTCACCTTTTCTCTCTTTGCTTTTCTTTTCTACAGCCAAAGCCAGAGAACGCAGTGACCATCGCCGTCTCCACCCGAGTCTTGTTTCGCACTGATCGGGAGCAGAAGGTGTTTGAGCAGAAAGGAGTGGAGGAGTATCTCAGATATCAGGTTGAGCATGAGAATGAACCGTTTGCCCCTGGGCCTGCGTTCCCCTTCGTGAAGGTGAAAGTCAGACGGACATTAAGAGGTGTAAGTCAAACAGACTTGATACTTCATGCTGACCTCTGACCCTCTGATCCCCCTGACAGGCTCTGGAGGCTGTGAACGCTCGGTTGCGAGAGCTGTACCCGCAAAGTGAAGAACTCTTCGACATTGTTCTGGTGACGTACAACCACGCGCACGTTGGAGTCCGACTCATCAACACCATCAACCATCACAGTAAGCTCGCAAAGTTATAGGTAAAGTTTAAAAATCAGTAACGTTGGACACCATCAGGACCGTCAAGGTTCAGTTTTTTTTTCCTCAGAGAATAAAACTTTCTTCCACCTTTCAATGTCCCATGATGCTCTCTGTCAAAGTCCAAATAGGCAATTCAGTGGAAGGTTACGAGGACTTTGAGCTCTTCTCTCTCAAATGCCATCTGATGGTTATTGGGCTGCAGTCGGGTCCAGTAATGACCTTAACCTGGGTTGAGGATCTTTCTGTGTCTTGACAGACAGCCAATCAGATCCTCAGTGCTGTGTCCTACCTCAGCAGTGATGGCGTTGTGTTGTGAGAGATCTTGTTTATGAAGCTCAACAGTCCAACCACGTTTAAAGAGAGAAAGATTTTTAGCCTTTACCATCAGGAGGTCATGACAGAGTAAATACCCGACAGAAAAATCACCTTCAACCTACATTTTCATGCAGATTTAGTCTTTTATCGGCTGGGCTCTGAAGCTGTCGATCAGCTGATGAACAGACTTAAAACTTTAGTTCTTGTTTACAATACATCGCTCCAATTTCTGCTTTTTGTATTGTAAATTAGAACATTTCTTTTTGACTGGTCTCAAGATTTTGATGAGATGTTTATATCTGACTGTGGTCAGACTTGGTCATTGTGTTGGTCTGGGCCCAACTTCAATCAACAAGAAATGAGATTAACAAGATGTTGGGAAAATAATTCCACGACAGCTTAAAAACAGAAGAGGATTAAAAGTGGTCATGTAAAGTCATTTCCCCATCACCTAAGTGCTTTTGGACCTGGAAAACTGGGCTCCAAATTTGACTCTTTACCAAAAAGAAGCTGGACTTTGAGGCAAACATTGAAGTATACACAGCTGACTGTTAGGACCCTTCCCAGGGACATTTTCCATCCTGACATGACGTCAGCGTCTGAGACCACTTCCTGTGTAGCTCTTAGGATGTTTTTAGATCCTCAGAACTTCAGGCCGTGATGAGTTCAAGATTAAATCCTTTGGGATGTAAGAATAATCCAAGTGGCCTGAAACACAAACAGGTCCTGGTGGAGCCACCAAAGCAACACAGGCCCCCTCTGAGGTTTACTGTTAGATCTCTACGGTGGCTCTCTGCATGAGGGGCCCAACACACTCAAACAGGCCCCTGAACCCTGACCCTTCCTACCAAACTAAGTGAAAACACAACAAAAGGTTTCAACATTCATTCAGCATCATCCATACGTAGTTGTAGCTCTAATTTAAAGCTTTCCTCTACATTTTAATCTATATATAAGCCCATGAGATAAACTTTAACATAGTCATAGTCATTTATCTTTCAGCAGCTGCTTACAGCAGCTATTTTTAACAGCTGCAGGACTAGGAAGAAAATGTCACACCCTGAATTAGGATGACTGCAAGCAACAGAACAGCAAGTGGACGAAGGGCAACGTAAAGTTCCAGTCAGCCATATCATACATGCACGTGGAGAACTGGCAGGTCTTTGTGCAGATGATTGAGTGTTCATATGCTGTCATCATCACACTCTATAGAAAACATAATGTGAGCTATTACAGGACATCATATACGTGTATGCACTCTGCTGAGTAGCCTGTACACACACACACACACACACACACACACACACACACACACACACACACACACACACACACACAGTGAGCTGTTTTACATGATGGAGCGGTCCCGTCTTTGATGTGACAGCGTCTCTGTAGTCCTGCTGACTTCCTGCTTTCTTCATATTAACATGTTTTAGATCTTCTGAACAAGCAAATACATCTCTCAAAGATAAATGATATCAAAACATTGTGACCAGGAAAAAAGAAAATCAGAAAAAACAAAAAGAAATCCATGTTGAGGACATTTTCCCATCCTGACCTACAGAAAGGAGACGTGGGAAGTTTTAATGAGGACCAGGCCCACCAGGGCCAAACTTAAAACTGTATCAAGCACAAAGGAAATACATAAATGATCGTATGTTCTCTGACAGAGCTAAGATCAGGATCTGTTTAAAGGCTCCTTCTGTCTTTTAATCCGGCCGAACTGATTTTGCACTTTCAGCGGTAGAAAACAAAAGGTCATCTCTCAGTAGTTTATTTTTTGCAGGTATTGCGAATGGAAATGTTTTATTTATACATATATACGGTTTTCCATCAGCAAAGAGCCCTTGATGAGAACCATGCCATTATGTAACCATAACATCCATAAAATGTTAGTACATCATGGCATACACAGCGGTGTCAGTGTTTCCCTTGGGTTCACAGCGTTCAGGGGGCGACTGCAGATGCTGTACAGCTTCTCTATCTTGATACAGAGGGCGCTGTGAACACTTTGAAAAAGCAGAGGTTTTTTTTTTTACCTGTCTTGAGGGTTTTTTTTTTTGGTTCTCTGTCGGCAACACAGAGGTTGGTCATCAGTTTGTGCCTGTGTGAATGCATCGGGCAGAACTCTGCTGTGCCCAATACACAGAGCAGAGGAGAGTTGTGAACATGTGGCCATGATGCAGGAATGAATTTGTCATGTAAGAAAAAACTATTTAGTATATTGGATAAAAAAAAGAAAGATATAGACCTGATCTGAGAGAGGTAATGCATTGGTGCTTTAATTTCTCCAACAATTCAAGTTTTAAATGAGGAAATGCCAAAAAAAACAAACAAAAAAAAAAGAGTACTTGCTGGGCAGCTTCTGATTTTAAAATTGATTGATTTCCACAGCTGATTGTTGGTCAGGGTAACACAGCCCCTGACCCGGGGCTGGTTATTTGTCAGTGGAAACACAAAGAACCGGGGCTAAGTGAGACACTGGTTTGGAGCTGGCACCAGCACCAGCTGTGTCCAAAAAGGGATAATTGTGAGTATGCAGGGTTCTTGACCAAGAAAACACACTGTTAGATCACTGTTGTGATTTTGTTAACTTTTACAAGCATCCATTAGACTCACACATGTTCTGTTGATGGGAAGGAAATTTCAGTCTTAATTGGAACTTGCTGAAAACTTAATACCTAAAAAAATGTGAACATAGTTGGTATAACAGCCCCTAATTAAAATATCCTGATACAAATGAGCCATGACCATCTGTCAAGATGATGTAATAAGACCAGAATGATGTCTTATATATATCACACCAATTTGTCCTGTCTTTTTAATCATTATTTTTTCCATCTCAATTGAAAATAATGCAGTTTATAATCTCACTTTACCCTGAAATGTATTCTACACTTTGACCCTTCAACTTTGAGTCTGCAGACTGAGACTATGCCGGCAGTGTTTCTATGCCGACTGTCTTAGTCCTTATTCTTAAAGTGCATCTGCCAGAGCGTGGACTGATGTTTGGGCACTTTATTTTGCAGTAGGATATTGTGCTTTCCTCAGCCTACTCCACATACTGCGCACAAAAATCCTGCCTGATGAAGCAAAGAGTCTCAAATCGATTCATTAGTCCAAAGCCACCACTGGTGTTGTTTGATGGTCCAGTCAAGCCTCTTTTTCTCATCTCAAAGTCAAACAAGATGCTACATTATCACATTATGCTAATGTCAGCAAATGATCCAAGAAGCTGGATCAATTGTTTCAATAAATTGTGATATTTAATATTTTCACATTTTAAGTGCCTTTCTGTCCTCATTATGAAGTCAGATGCTCCTTTTTACTCTTGTCTCTATCCATTTATGTGGTCCAAACCAGACTTTTGGATGAAACCAACTGTACATACTGAAGGAGGGATTTCTTTTTCTATATCAACTTAGCAATTTTTTTTATTTCCACCAATCCATTTTGCACCAGGGGGAGCAATGCCACCAGCCAAGAGCAATGTTTTCTGTCCTCAGTGACTTCCACCAGCTTTTCTTGGGGGATACCAAGACATTACCAGGCCAGCAGAGAGATGTAACCTCTCCACTATGTCCTGGTCTAACCTGGGGTCTCTTCTCAGATGGACATGCCAGAAATACGACGCTGAGCCCAGATCCCTGTGGAGAAAGCTCATTTTAGCCACTTGTATTCACTGTCTTGTTCTTTTGGTCACTATCCACACCTCTTGGGTACGGTTGAGGGTTGGAACGTAGACCAGGAAATTAACTGGCTCAGCCCTGTCTTCACCACACCAGACCAGAATAGTGTCAGTATCACTGCTGTCACCACCCCAATATGTCTGTTAATTACTCACTCTGTTCTCCCCTCAGCCCTGAACAAGACCCTGAGATACTCAAACTCCTCCACCATGACCTCAGACTCAGAGGTCCCCAGTTTATCAAATTACTTAATATTGAGAACCTGCTGTTTTTGTAAATGGTAAATGAAATGGTAAATGACCAGTACTTATACAGCGCTTTTCTAGTCTTTCTGACCACTCAAAGTGCTTTACACTGCTAGTCTCTTTCACCCATCCACACCACATTCACACACTGATGGCAGAGGCTTCTAATCAGACTGCCACCAGTTGAGGCTAACACATTCATACCCATCCACACTCCATTGAACATCAGTGGGAGCAATTTGGGGTTCAGTGTCTTGCTCAAGGACACTTTGGCATGTGACTGCAGAAGCTGGAATCGAACCCACGAACCTTGGATCGAGAGACGACAACTCCTCCAACTTTTGTACAACTCCTGCTCCAGTTTTCAACTGTTCTGTTTGTCAGTTGCTCTCAGAGGAGAGAAAATGTGTCCTGGTGAACACTGGGTGGTGAAAAGCACTTCTTTGTGAGCTTTACAGCTCATTTAGGAAAGGCATCATTGAGCAAGTCCGTGTTTAAGGTCAAAACACATCCTGACTTCAAGAACTGGCAAAACACAGAAGTGAGGGGTCAGGTTTTGACCCTGAGGTGTGAGCTCAAAGTCAGTCACTACTCACATTTTCCAATGATTAAGTTCCTCCCCTTTGATAGTCAGACACTCTGATGGTCGGTGAGACTGAAACTCAGTGAAGCGCTTTCTTCCCATCCACTGACCTAAGAGACAGCTCCCTCAGTTTTTTACATAAAAGCATTAATAGCATGACTTTTTTGGAGTTTACCTGTTTTCCACAGCAGGAAAAACAGTCCAACTGTCCTCACCTTGGGTGTTGTGGCAGGGGCCAGAATCTAACATGCAGAGAAGAAAAACTACTGCCACATACCTCCGACTGTTCTCTCAACCCTCTTGTTTGTCTCGCCCTTTAGCCAATCACAATACAAGAAACCTGACGTCTCTCTAAATTGATGAATCAGAAGCAAGGAGCCAAACTTTTACAACAAGTTACTTTATCACACCTCGTGTTGAGAGAAGTACATTTCAAACAAACTATGAAACATACTCAATCATAAAGGGACAGTTTACTGTTTTAGTAACTTAAACTTCAGCCTCTAAGCATTTGTTAATGTAAAAAAGAATACTGACTTGGATGTTTTAACAGTTTTTAAACTACATATTAACTCTTCAGTTTTTAACTTTTCGGCACAGAAGGTTTTCATAACTCTGGGATTTATCCCCGGGTAACATAAGTCATAAGACTTGACCTTGCCATCTCTACTCCAGCTCACTCAAACTTAAAAATGACTCATTCTTCTACTTGTTTATCCCACCTTCAGGTCACTCTCAGATATTATTGCTGTGAATGCAGCAAGGCATTCACACAAAAAAGTTTAAGATTCTTCTTCTTCTTATTCTTCTCTCTTCCGCCCACTTTTTTGGATCGCTTCTTCTCCCACAAATTTCAACTGATTTTCACCGTTCAAACTTCAAAACGACCGGCTCGTTCAGGACTGGTGCGCTATGACTTTTCAGACCGGTTTCACCAATACTTTCAGAGATATTTCACTTTTTTCACGATTTTCACACGCATAGAGAATGAATTGGATTTGGAATCATTCAGGGAATTACTTCAGCCTCATTCAGACCCTTCTCATTCAGTCATACTTTCAGCCAGAAACTTCATTCTACCTGCAAAATGTTCAGCCATCGTTTGGCTTTCTTCAGTATATTTCAGCTTCTTTCTAGCATTTATAATGTCTTCACAAAACTCCTTCAAAGGTCATGAAGTTTCTCAGCCCTTGCAGCAGTTTAACATTGGTGTGTATGTGGTGGAATGTTCAAACTGTAGAGTGAGGATTTGAATTTTAGAGTGTGGACCAGGAGAGAAATCACCTGGAAAATTTTTGGATAAACAGGCCCAGGAGCCACAAATTTCACTCCACATACACAAATTTGGGCTCAAAACGTAGGTAATCTTGTTCTGCTTCTGATTAAGGACACTTGACACCAAAAGGACAAAAGACAAAGCCTACAGCTGGCTAACTGCCACAGAAAGTCATCATCTGCTCCCATGTGCTCTAATGTTAATTTTCAGGGGACTTTCGGAGAGATTAAGAAAAAGTAACACTTTTTTAACTCACATTTCTGGTACAACCTGTGACTCAACAGACATGAAATTTACATCAATAGATACTCCTAAGCCTTGTGTATCTCATGATAGTTTTCTTTTTCTGCTAGCCCTTAAGGATTTTGCGCAGCTAGAGGAGATTCGCACTCTTGTCCCTGGCTCAAATCCAGCTCCTCATCAACTGTCTGTCAGTTAAATCAAACAGCTGCAGCTTCAAACAGCCTAACGAGCAGGTTACCATGGAGACCTGTGATCTGACACACCTGTTTATACCTACAGATCAAAACACTGATGAAGAAAGATACTCAAGTGATTGTTTATCTGCATCACTGACCAACACACAGCACACCAGCACACCAAACATATACCCACACACAAACACACCAAACAAACGCGCACACACACACACAACACACATCAGCACATTAACCATATACACACACAAACACACAAGCACACACACTCACACACAACACACACACAAGCATATTAACCATGTACACACAAACACACACACAAACACACACACACACACAGACACAGGCACACACACATACACAATCACAACAGCACACACACTCACTTCACTGTCTCAAACATCGATAATTCTGATAGTTCCCACACAACTTATAGGGATAAGATATTCTTTCATTGTGATTCATCCATTTCCTTTAATTCAGATGATTCTTTAATTCATCCATCTATATTTTCATTTTGGACATTATTTCATTCCATTCATCCTTTCATCCAAGTCTTTATGTTCATGTTCAAGAGTTCTTCTTTAACATTTTGCATTCAGCAGTTCAGCGCAAGCTTTTTCAAGATTCATTCAACCATTTTCAGATAAATTCAGTCATTCAGCATATTCAGGATTCTGCATTAGCAGTTCAGCGCAAGCTGCTTCAGCTTCTGCATTCACAGCGCAATTTCTTCAGAAATTGCTTTTCTAGTTGTCCATGTCCCTCACAATGTCAGGCTTTACTCTGTTGGCCTTCACGACTCTCCCTAATCTCCTGTTATCTCTGAGCCTCATACATAGAAGCTCACGTTACCTGAACGGCTCTGCCAGGATCTGATTACTTAATATGAGTCTCCCCGTGGTCTCTGCATTTCTCATCAGTGCTCTCTCTTAGGATCAGCCAGCAGCAGTGACATGAAGAGCCAAACTGCAAGAGGACACTCCTGCATCAGTCTTAATTCCTCGCCCCTCTAACTGTCCCCCTGTCCCCCCTTTAGGTTAACCCCCTTCGTTGGATCCCCTCCATTATTTAAGTACTTGTAAGTTTATCCTCCCTCAGGTCTTGGCCCCTGTTTCCCTTCCATATCACCTCTCCTGACCCTTTAAAATGCATTTCATGACAAATCAGGTTTTTTTTTTTAAATCAATTAAAGTCTGTTGAGTTAGAATGGACAGGTGATTCAGTCCTGCAGCTGGTCTGTTACGTTGGTGATCTGACATTTAACTCTGAGAAGATGTCCTGGAACCTGAAGCCTTGTCCCCTGTTTGTTCCTCTTGCTTCCAGACTTGTTTATTGAGAGGTTCTGTATGACAGGAGGCAGCAGCCCCATTGGCTACCTGAAGGCCTGGCACACCAACCTCTATCTGTCTGCTGACTCTGACAAAGTCCGGGAGGCCCTGGCTGAAGGTAGGCCCACACTCACACCACATACATACACACAGTCTGACTTCTTCAAGACTCACAGAAAATGGTCTCGTGAATGAGCTTGTGGTTTATCTAACTCCTTACATCTCATATAAATCACAGCAGGACACTTCTCTTCGCCCGAGGATGTGGAAGTGAGAGAGCCTCTGTATTGTGTCTTTAGCCCACTCTGTAGGATAACACGTTTGCTGCAAGGCGTTTTATGTTGGCTCCTATAACAACAGCAGTGATCTACTTCGGCATGCCAAACCCCTCCCACTCCCACTTCTGTAGCATTCCTCTTCCCCCTACACTAATGAGGTTCAGCTTCATGCTTCAGAGTCAAGATGTCAAAGGGTAGAGTCAAAAACACCAACTGATCCTTTGTTTGATGCACAAACAGACAAAGTGATGACTGTACTCTGTTGCAGCACTTGAGGATAAAAGAAAACAGTGGACGCTTTTTATTCCAACAACAAAATATTGGCGGCGGTTGACTGGAATAGTTTGTTCATTTGTGCACACCACTTAAGCTCAGTTCTCAACAATAAGAGCTGACCACATTGAGTTACACATGAAAAGTATAAAGTAGCAATAATAATCCACTTTGATTGTTAACATCTCTGATTCATGATGGCACTAAACTCAATGTTTCAGCAGCAGTCCTGACCACATGGTAAAAACAAAGAGTAATAATCAAATATGATAGAAGGATGTACCAAAATAAACAAGAAAATAGTGCAAAAGTGCATTGATTTCAGTCATTCTATCCAGGAAAAAAAGGAAACTCTTAGATTTTTATTCTATATTTAATCAGATAGAAGACCCATTGGGACCATGACCTCTTTCGCAAGGGTGACCTGGCCAAGAGGCTACAGCGTGTCAAAGTAAACAAAACAGACAACTTACAACAACAACAACAACAAACATTAAAATACAATATACGAGAAGCGTGATGAAAAGTGCAGGAGTTTTTTTCAGTTATAATTCAAGAACACAGGCATTGTTCAATGGATTTCTGTTGTTGGTTTTTTAAAGGGAACCCCGACTGTAAGGACTAACAGACATGAATATGCTTAAATGTTTGTCTCAAACTAGAATTTGTTGTTAAAAGACATAACAAATTGGTTTTTCTTTAAATAAAATACAGTTTAAAACACAGTTTCTATCCTTCGGGCGCAGCCATCGTTTTACTGCAATGCATTCTGGGTTTATGACGTACATTGGTGCAGAGCATCTGGATTTGGCCGTTTACTCACTACTAGTCGCTGTAAGTCACTAGGTTTCAGGAGGGAAAAAAACATAATAATGCCACATGTGGCTGCTTTTGGGTGCACTTTTCAGTCCAAAGGAAACAAGGAGACTGATGTTAGTCTGCACAGCTTCCCAAAACACAAGAAAAGAAGGAAGTTGTGGGAAATGGCTTGTGGGCGTAAACAACTTCCCATGGAGCCGCGGCTATGTTCTGGTCACTTCTCCTCAGAAGCATTTGCTGCATTTAGCCGGCCCATGCTGATGAAAGAGCTGACAGGTGTGGGTCATTATAAACGGAGACTAAAGCCAAATGCTGTGCCGACTATTTTCCAACACAAACCCACAAAACTTCCTCTGGAAACCACTGAAGTCCACTCCAGGACTTATATGATCCTGTATGAGATCGAGCCCGGTGCAACCATATGACGTCACTACTCAGATTGCGGCGTAAACAACAATGGCGGCCTACAGGTGAAAATATTTTTTCAAATTTTATACAAACTAAGCTATTTTGAGAGATTTTATTGTCGTTCTTATGTAGCTGGTAAAAACACTGATAATTTAGGAAAATGATGTTCTGGTAGCCAGGGTTCCTTTTAAGATGGAGCAAAAGGCTTTCAAAGATACAAATTCTGACACTTCCAGCCCAATTTGGAGGGCATTCCAAGCAATATGTGAGTAACTGAATGCTTTTTTTCTTCTTTCAGTTCAAACACAAGGAGCAGAGAGATACAAAATGTAATTGGATCATAAAGAGCATAAATAAGTAGGACTCAAACCAGACTCATCCAGTGTGTATATCTCCTTACATTCAGTCAAGACATGCCAGCTTTAGTGTGAAGTTCACAGTGGTGGGTGAGGTAGCTACAACAACAAGTGATAAACCTCAGGCCACAGAAGTTGACTGGAGTCAAGGACTGTAGGCAACAGGTTGAAACACACATATATACAACATCACCACAAGCAAGCACAGGCAGGAAAGTAGATGAAACCAGGGACTCCTGAGCTCTAATGGAAAAACATGACTTATTTCTTGTGTGTATAAAAGGTTGATATCCAAGGAATTGAGGATGCCAATAAGCAGTATTCAAACTCTAATTAAGAAGTGGAAAATTAGGGAATCTGTTGAAACCAAACCACGGTCAGGTAGACCAACAAAATTTCAGCCACGAATGCCAGGGAAGTTGTTAGGGATGCAAAGAAAAAACAAAAAAACAAACAAACAAAAAAAAGAAAATAAAAAATCAGCAGAAATACACAGGGCTCTCTGAAATATTTTTCCAAGATCCACAAAAGGAGGCACTTTAGAAAAATGGGCTGCATGGTAGGTTCAATAGAAGAAAGCCATTTCCACACAAAGTATCCTGCTTATGATCCGCCAATCAAATCAGCATGGACACAAGCCTCAAAATTTCTGGGACAAAGTCATTTGGTGTGATGAGACCAAAAGTGAACTTTTGGGCCACAACCATAAACGTTATAATTGGAAAGGAGTCAACAAGGCCTATGATGAACTCCATTCCTACTGTGAAACACAGAGGTGGATCACTGATGTTTTTGGGAAACCTGGTCAAAATTGATGGCAAGATGATTGCAGCATGTTGTCAGAAAATACCGAAGGAAAATTTACACTCATCAACCCAGAAGCTGCATATGACACGTATTTGGATGTTCTCACATGACGATGATCCAAAGAACAAGGCCAAGTGGACCTGCCATTGGCTACAGCAGAATAAAATGAAGGTTCTGGAGTGGCCATCTCAGTCTCCTGACCTCAATATCATTGAGACACTCTAGGGAGATCTCCAACTTGCAGTTCATGCAAGACAGAGCAAGAATTTACAGGAACTGGAGGCTTTTTGCCAAGAAGAATGGGCAGCTTTACCATCTGAGAAAATAAAGATCCTCATCCACAACTACAACAAAAAATTTCAAGCCGTCATTGATGTTAAAGGGGGAAATAGAAGGTACAAAAATCTTATGTAAACTTTTGATCAGGGGAATTTTAGAAGTTTGTGTTTTCACTGTGATCTAAGAAGAGTAAACTCATTTTCTTTTATTAAATGTCTTCACCCTGCCACAAACCATGAGTGACAGAAAGGTTTTTGTGATTTCATTCATATTTTCTTAGTAAAAGGCCAAAGAATCATAAATTCTGCCAGGGTATGTAAACTTTAGAGCACAACTGTATCTTTGTTCTGTTGACCTGCAGGTGGAAATGAAAAATAAGATGTGAGCTTTAACTCTGAGAAACTATTATATAACTGTTCATAGCATGTCCACATACCTCACAGTGTGGTTTCAGGGATCTTCTTCAAACTTCAAACTTCAAACACACACATTCAGATGTTAAGAGGAGGTGGCAGCCCTTGACATTTTACATGAAAGGTCCTGATGTGCTGTAAATCCATCTGTTAATGTTTCCTCGAAGCTGAAGGCTTACATGCATCTCCTCTAAGGGTGTGACACACTGGGAAAAGGTTCTTTGTATTTGTCCTTTTTTGAAGTCTGACATTAAGAAGTAACTCGACGCAAAGTTTATACTTCACCAATGAGAATATGATCAGAGTGGCACCAGGAGAATAGATTAATAAAAAACCAACTGAATCAAAACAAGATATGTTTGTCTGAAAGATTCAGGAAACCATTGGGTTGTCTGAAATTAAATATGATTTTTACTAACAAGAAAACTTCCTGTTCACTTGTTTCCAATTATGGAAATTTGCATACCTGCAAGGTGCAGGACAAAAAGACACAAACAGCTTTGTTCCTGTTGCCATTGTTGATTTAAACAAGTTGTCATCATAGTTTCACATTCCTTTTCTATTGGCACTATTTATTTAGCTGGTCTCATGGCGACTTTCTTTTAGCCCTTGTGTTGATCCTGGTGTTACTTGTAGTTTTCAGATTTTCTGGTAGCTTTTATTTGTTTTCATAGAGGTATTTTTTAATGGTGCATGGAACCTGGAGTACTTTTTAGTGTTTTAGCAGTGCATCAATTCTGATGGTTTTGTGTACTGATTGTTTTGTTCTGTGACTAAATGTCAAAGTTGATGTCATCACCACAGTGTAACCTTGACCCTTGAACCTTGATTTTGCTGTGTGTATGTCTTCACTTTCATGAGATAGATTGATGTACAGTCAAGTGTTCAAGAAATGAAATGTGTATAAAAAGTAAATGGTGTTGTAGGACAGTATAATTAGTATTAGTACTGCCTCCCTTGATATTATGCTTGCCTCCCACTTATGCGTGATTGAAATTATTCTCATGATGAAACTTCTCATCCTATACTGTATTACCTCCAGGGATGCCACAGGGCTCAATCCTAAGACCATTTCTATTTTCTTTAATCACATTTTGTTTTGGTCACCTGGTCTGTCACATTGACTGTATGCAGTTATGATACACTTAATGTGTAATTAAACATTTTGATCTCTTTCTACTCTCTCCATCTGTCTGGATGTCTCAGCTAAGCCACTACTTTACCAAAGTACACTTGATAAAATAGGCCTTTTCTAATTGACCCAAGTACAGTTGGTCCAAAACTCTGCAGTAACACCACAAACAAAGACCTCCCATTGTTCCCTCATTACCCCAGCTCTGGTGTCGCTTCACTAACCTTTAATAAAACTCCAGTTCAGTTCCAGCAACTTGTTTGACTGATTTTGCTCCAGAGTGTGCCAGTGAACTAATAAAGTCACACACTTCGATCCAGTGCTTTCCTCAGGTCCTCTGAACAAGGACAGTGTACCAGTCTTCCACTGGGTCTTATAAACAAACTCTGTCGGTTGTTTTAAGTAACTATCCTGTCTCTCAGTGTTTCTGAGGATTAAATAGGACCACAATTGTGCTGGTCTGTCTTTCTTGTCTTGTTTTGGTCTCTTTACAAGCACTTTGTCATATGGGTTTTGAGAGGTGCTTTATAAACACAAATTTACACACATTTTCTCATGGGTGTCTTTGTTTTTGTCTTTGTGTGTCTGACAGGCATTGCAGCAGCCACCATGTTTCTTCCAGAGAAGCAGACTGAGGTATCAGAGTCTCAGCTGAGGGTTGCGTTTGATGGTGATGCTGTCCTTTTCTCTGACGAATCAGAGCGCATCTTCAAAGCCCATGGCCTGGACAAGTTTTTCGAACATGAGAGAGACAATGAAGACACGCTCCTGGATCATGTATGTAGTTTACTAGAGGAGAAATGTTTGGATATTTTCACCAACTCTGCAGTTCAAAGGGTGATGACTGTTTATTTAGACTAAATGAAATTTACTGTATCTTAGTTTAGGCAAACTTTGTCTTTTAGTAATTCATAATTGAAGGCCCTGTGAAGACTTTCTCAGTGACATTGAAATCATCTCACATCTCACTCCATACTATAAAAGGAGATTATTGGCAAAACTGGTGATTTCTACATGTTGTTTCAAAGTATCTGTGGTCAGTTCCATGATACTTGGCCCATGATAATGTGAATGTCATGATATTGCAGTAGCTGATGCATTGTAGGAGAACCATGAAACGATGCATCACTTAATCTGAAGACAGAATCCATTAATGTTAATACTCAGGCCATGCATTGTGGGAGCATGCCAAATAGCCTGGCCCACATAATGAGGAATTTTTCTCAGATCAGCAGGTCATCTTGTAATTTTTTATCAGTCTGCAGATTTTGCTCTTTTTCACTCACTGTAAATGGCACTGCCGCCAAATCAGTACGCACTGCTAGTAAAGTACACTGAGAAAAATAAATCTAGGGAGAAGTAAAGTTAGTTTAACTGAATCCCTGAAATCAACAATAAAAGCTCAAGTTAGTGTCTTCTCACAAATATATCTAGTATTGAAGTCAAAAGTATTTGTTCAAAATAAAAGACAGGGTGAATTTTTTTCAGAACATGAATAATTAAAGTAATGTGAGGCAATCTTTTTGAGTTCATCCACACAACAAGAGATGATCTTGTTATCTTAACTGTTTCATGGGGTATTTCTGGAACTGGAAACTTACCTTAATTCATGATCATACCTTGTTACCATGAGTAAGGAGGGCACGCAGTGGACATGACAGCCAGGTGTACATGGACGTGTCACACAGGTGGCCCAGGCTGTCTACACTAAAAGATATGGACCAGCTGCCTACACTACATGGAGCAGACCTGCTGGTTATGCTACATGGCGTAAATGGGCTATACGACCAACAGTGTAGACTGAAAAACCCTTTATGTAAATGATATAATTAAGCTGATATTGCTCAAAACTTCTCTGAAAACATCAAAAAAATTAATTAATTCAAACAAAGACTAGTTTTGGTGAATCTACTTGACCAAACCAAAGTGGTTCAGACAAAAAGCAATCTTGCCTCAGCAAAAAAAATTAATAAATTATGCAAAAACTTGCCTCACGTCCTCTATCTTATCCACAACATCGAGCTGCAACTGTTGCTGTTTCTCTTTTTGTTAAAAGAGCGTCTGACATTAGACATCCTGCTGCTCTCTTCTAGTATCAAGCTGCTGTCTGCTTCCTCTTTGGTCAATAACCTGCTGTTAATGTTCCTATTTCATGTCATTGGTGCCATCTCATGGAGTTATTCAGAAGTGATGCTAGTCAAATTGTCAGGTAAAAATATCTGTAGTGCCTCATTTATTTTGTTAAAATATTATAAAATATCTAAAACAATGGCTGGATAGTAAACACAAATCTTTCCTTGTAGCTCAGTACCCTGGGAAAAGTTGTCTTGAAAAACATAAAAGTAGAAGTAAAAAGAATGTCTACTCTCCAAAGCAAATGCACACTTCAGCAAGAGTGAGATCTTAACCATAGTGGATGATGATGCTTGTGGGAAACAGTCTTTCTTCTAGAAAAACACTGCAGATTGTGACCACAGGTGTCACTGTGGTCAACACTAAACAGAAAGTCCTCACAGGCAATGAGGCTATTTTTATGCAGCACTAATCACCAAAACATGATTATTCAGATGTTCTTGATGTGTTTGACCCATCACTTCTCTAAACATTGCATGAATATATTAACAAAGTGCTGAGCTCTGCAAGCTCATCAGGGGCTTTTTATAGATTGTTGCAAACCCAGCAATTCTGTTTTTCACTATATTTGCAAAAAGAAAAAGAAGTTGCATTCTGACACAAATACACACAGAAAAAAAAAAGATTCCATCACATCTCTGCTCTCTCTGACAGGGTCCTCTGAAAGGTTTCCTGGAGGCCCTGGGGAAGCTGCAGAAGAAGTTTTATGCTAAAGGCCAGCGTCTGGACTGTCCAATCAGAACGTACCTGGTCACTGCTCGTAGTGCAGCCAGCTCTGGGATCAGGGCGCTGAAGACCCTCAGAGCCTGGGGCCTGGAGATCGATGAGGCCTTGTTTTTGGCAGGAGCACCAAAGGGCCCCATGCTGGAGAAGATCAGACCCCACATCTACTTTGATGATCAGATGTTTCATGTGGAGGGAGCGGCTGAGATGGGAACCATTGCTGCCCATGTGCCATATGGGATAGCGCAAAAACATGCTAAACAACACGCCAGTGCCGGCAAGTAGATAGCGAAGAGATGATGGCGACTTCGGAGCAGGACGACTGAAGGAGGCATGTGAAGAAAGTGAAGTTCAGAGGGCTTGGAGATAGAACTGAGTTTTATGTGGAGATGCATCATTTCCAAAGCAGAGGAAATGTTTTTTAAGTCTGTTTTATTGGATAAAAACTGTTAACTGACACACTCTGGGTCGATCAAGCAGAGGTCTGGAACCTAAAATGACTTTAATGAAAAATATCCCCCAGCTTTGTGTGTCATTGACTCAATATCATCAATGAGAAGGACGATGTGATGATCTGTCTTTACTGCTCATCTATGTGGAAAGACATTTCTCTAACTGATGTGACTGTATGATTTCAGTGACACTGAAAAGTAAAGCACAGAGACGTTACTCTAGGATATGAAAACAGGAGCCACACGCAGGATTTAGGGATGTCAAAGTGCATCTTCTACATTGGAGATTTCAGTCAAACAATGTGTTGAAAAATAAGCATCAAGTCTTTGTTTATTGAAACATGTGCAGTAATAATCTACGGTAGCTCCAGGAGTCATTTATGTAAGTTTTACTTTACCTCAGTTTCAAAAACAGAAGTGATGTAGCACATGGAGCAAGTGCTTGACATGAATGGATCTTAACACAATTTTTTGTTCAATAGAAAGGAGGAAAATGTTAATCTATCTGTATGCAGAGGTGGGTAGAGTAGCCAAAAACTTTTACTCAAGTAAGGGTACTGTTACTCTAGAATAATACAAGTTAGAAGCAGTCCTCCAAATAATGACTTGAGAAAGAGTAAGAGTGTACAGTAAAAAAAAAGTGCCCAAGTACTGTGTGAATGATGAGTAACTTCTGATTTACTTTCTTTTTAATCAGAGCGTGAATGTGAAACAGTCAAAAATATAAAATATAAATGTGCTTTTTCAGATATTATCAAACAATGTCACTTTGACCGAAACAATAATAAATGAGATATTGATAAAATAACACAAATAAAGGCAAATCAGCCACAATAAAGTGGCCATAATGGCAGAAATGTATGTTTTACATGTTCTGCCCCAAGGAATCCCTCAGTGAAGTGACTGTTAAGCTACAAATAGTGTCGTTTTTTTTTTTTTTTTTTTTTAACCAAATTTCACATAAATTAGTCACTTTGCAGATTTTGTGTGTGGTCATGTGACTGTCTGGCTGCGTTTCATTGGTGAAATGGAGTCAAACATCTGTAGTGATTGCCAGTGGCAGCCTGTGACCAATTTCACAGAGGAAGCCAGTCAGGTTGGAATCGAGAACATAAAGCCTAATTATATGAGATTTATAAGGGTGATCGTAATAATGTAACTCTGAAGTTGCGTTCAACTAAATAAAGCCACTGATTTAACAAAAAAAACCCACCAAAAACAACACAAAGAAGTTAAGTAAAATTGTTTCTTACGAGAAACTTGAGGTCTCCATCTCCGTCCACCTTCACTCTCTAGCTTAGCTCGCTGTCTGTCTGCAATGCTGGAGTGTAAAGTTTGTTGAAGACAGTTAGGCTGGCTGCGAGTGGTCAGAGATCGGCGCAGAGCAGGAAGTGTAAGAAAGCTAGTTTGTGATTGGGTAGATACTACTTGATTTTGGCCTCCTTTATTTATTTTTTTTTATGATACATTGGCCGTCGACTGAATGATGACGACTGCGAGCCTGACTTGAATCTGATTGGCTGACACGTTTTTTTTTTCCCTTCAAAGGAGGCAGAGGGAACCTGGCCTCCTTCCACTCCTCACACAGCTGCACACAGCCGCAATACACTGTGTGCGCTGCAGCAGCGGGGGGCGCTGTTTTGCTCCTTACATTTACCCAAAGAGGAGGTTCATGTGGATCGTTTTGACAACAACACAGTGACAAAAACTCAGTAAAAGCAACAAAGTGGGGATGATTCATATTTTTCCTTTTATGTAATATTTTACTGAGTAAGCATGGCTTCCTTTGGCCTCCGGGAAAAACCGCCACTGGTGATTGCACTAAATTGGTGAAACAGATACATGTGACAGCACAAACCTAAACAAAAAGGTTGTGCAAGCAGTAAAAGATAAAGATAAATGTAGCGAGCAGAGTTTAACCCGATATAATGGAGTAAAGTAATGTTTCATCTTTACAAAAATACTCAAGTAAAAGTAATAAAATAAAAGTAACGAATAAATGTACCTCATTACTACCCACTTCTGTCTGTTTGTGATGGACGACAAGTTTCTCACTGCAAGCACGTCAGAAGTCGCCATCAAGAATATGACAGGATTAGGAAAACATGTTTGACGTTCAGACTGAATTTGTGCTGATTTTCAAACCTCTTCAGATTTGTCCGGTGAAAAAAAATCCTTCTAATCTGTCTGTAAACAGATCAAAACACTCCTTTCTGAAAATAGCACAGGATCCTCTTGTGATCTTCACAAAATCCCCACGTGATCTTAATGAGAACTTGTTATAATGATGACACTGTCACATAAAGATCTCCTGGTTCATGACACTTTGGAGGGGCGGGCCTCAAACACCAAGGTTGGCCCATAGCTCTGCCTCAACAGGCTGGCCAATCAGAGGAAAGAGGGTTTGTGCAGGAAGCCTTAAAGAGACAGCAGCAGGGATAGTGTAAGGAAGCTGAATTCCTCCTGTGTTTCCTTGTTGAGTTTTCTTTGTGATTCAAAATGTGATGATTGTCTCCATCAGGAGGTGAAACCTGAAACCTCCTCACTGCAGTCCATAATAATTCAATCAGGTAAAAATAGACCTTTGAATGTTAACCACACAGATTATTTTGCTTATTCTTTGCACTGTAAATAGAGACTCAGTCAGCAATACCGTCTATATTTTTATCTATAAATAGTCTAACTGTAGAGATTCGCCACTGTATCCTCTTCCTTATAAATAAAGTTCTATTTGACTTGTCCCTTCAGTCCATGAATCGAGCTCTCCTTTTGTTAAACTGTACACTTTTTGTTACTTTCAGGCTGATAAGGAAATGAAAGCAACAGACAGAGAAGGAGTGATGTTGGCGTCCTAAAATGGGGCTTCCTTCAAAAACTGACTGAAGGGAGAAGACGTATTATATATTATGTCGCATGGTATAATTAGCAAAACTAAAAATGGTTGTTTTGATGAATTGCTATCCTCAAAATGTTCCCTTTTGTCTTGTGGAACATATTAAACCAGCTGTGAGAAGTTTCTGGAAAGCTAGCATTAGCACTAATAATGCAGACTCAGCTTCCCATAAGCCTTTGCTCCGCACTGTCACAATGAACCAAAGCATAGGTTAGTTTCAGTTTGTTTTGGAAAATGAATGGAGAGCAGATCTTCTTTGACTGCTGCTTGTCTTTGTTAGACATAACTTTTTACTGGACACAATGCGATGAGGTAATGCATTTATCAAGAATTACGTTGCGCTGTTGTTTGATACGTGACAACAATTGTTGGAACATAAGGCTTTGTCAGATTTTAGTAAAACCAAGAGAGCACATCCTCTCAATGTTGTGATGAAGCTTAGTAGCTGGATTTAGCATTACTCACAACCTGATGCTCTAAAACAGGGGTTCCTAAACTTTCCCGCCGGTGACCCCCTGCTGTGGTGCAACACTGATGGGCCAATCCAAAAACAGACAAAAACAAACAAACTCCCCTGAGCATACTTAAGTTAACTGATCAGTAGAAAATTCACCGACTAATGTGCACTTTGCTGTGTTCACTGCATCAAACTTCAACAAAGAAATGTGAAAAACAGATAAAACATTTTCTGTTTGCATAATTCTATATTATCTTTAACCCCTATTTTTGATTTTACTCTTGCAATAATGGATAAAATGTGGAATTGTTCATGGTTTTCGATTTTGGGACACATTCCACGACCCCCTACCGATGTCTCGCGACTCCCCAAAGGGCCCCGACCCCCACTTTGGGAACCACTGCTCGAAAACATGTCGTGTGAATCCTGGTTGTGTCCTACCAGTGCTCATCTACCAACCCCAACCTCACCAAGCAGAGCAAACGTAACCTGGCTCTTCAGTTTATTAATAGACTCTCAGGATTGAACAGATCACTGCAGAATAACTGCTGCATGTGAGTTGGAATGAACATAAGCACAAACAGCTTAACCTGTGTTTAAACCCTTTACCTTGTGTTTTAGCCTTGGGTCCATATTTTAGCCTTAAGTTTGTGCATTGTCTCTCTCTTGTTTAGCTTTCTTTTTTTTCTGTTTCTGTCGGAGTGTACAGCTCCTGTTTCCACCATTGCTACTAAATAAATCCTGGAGGCTTAGACTTGCCGTAAATCTATTCAGCCCTGCTTCACCCACCAGGGAGCTGAGTAATAGCATTAATAAATAACCTATTTTAGTGCTGATTACCTCATTTCAAGTTGTACGTTACGATCAGTCATATATTTAGAGATGGGACTTTTTCAAGTTAGAAAGTCATCTCAGTCCCTTTAAGAATTTAAGAAGTATTTCATATTGGCTCTTTTTCTGATTGGCTTTGGTTGTCTTATTACCCTCAACATGTCTGGTGGTGTGTTGCAACTTCCTTTATTTCTTTTTTCTCCACATGCTTCTGGCTTGGTTTACCTAATCTACCGGTGTCTGTTTCTGGTGGAAACGCAAACAATGGAACCAGGAAACATGTCGTTCCTGGTAATTTTTATTTTTACCAGGAACTATGAGATCTTGTTAAAAGAAACCTTTGGAATAAAAGAAAAGAATATAAAAATCTTTGTTATTGACATATGTCTTATAGGAGTTCAGGAAAAGCAGTTCCTGCCCCATATGGGTGAAGAACTGAAGTAGCATCAAGGGTCTTAATTTCACTTTGACAGTTTGTCTCTTCAGTGTATACAGTAATTATTAGAATCTTCCAAAATCTCCACAGCTATTTTAACTCTAACATCTCCAGCTTGTGTTGTCAGAGAGGTAGAAGTTCTGTGTGAAGTTTGAACAGTGCAGATGGTGAACTATCAGCCAGCTTGATGTTACTGCCCTCTACTGTGCACCAAGGTTAATACAACACTATGCTTTGGTTTGGTTTAAAGATACAGACGCAAGACTGAGTTGTTTTATTTATTTTTTATTTTTTTATTTTTTATTTTTTGTAGATTTCTTTTTTTAAACACTTAACTCACGACTCAGACTGTTGCAGGAGATGCTCTCTTACTTTGAATACAGAATCATAAATGTGTCTGTCATTCACAAAACTACTGCAGTGTTATTTTAACACTGAGGGAATTACACAAGCCACAAATCCTCCAAATCTCCCTTCTGGTGATGTTTCATTTCAACCCAGCAGCAACAGTTTCACATTAGGAGGCAGCCTTCAGTTACAGCACAGAGCTGCAGAGCTGAGTTTCCTGGCTGACATTTGTCCTGGCATGATTGTGAGTTATTAAGGGATCAAGTTTCAGTCTGAACTTCAAGATGGCATTTCGGAACAGATGAACACACTGACGCAAACTTCAATCTTAAAGCAACGCATATAGGAAGGTGTTATTGAGACTATGAAGTTGCAAAGGAAAAATAAGTTGTAAATTATAAAATTTGTTCTGAACTCATAGGAATAAACTCTGTTTAAGTCTGTCAATAATGAACAACTCCTGAGTATGAACACATTTATCTGCACCCCTTCTTTTGACCATTGAGTGGCAGCACTAGAATGATAAATGACTTCCTCCAGCCATTTGTCTTCCTCTGACATTTTTTTTTTCCTATGGGAAACTGAAGTTGGACAACTACAGTGATTTTATAACACATAAAGATCAGCATAAATCATGTTGATTTTTTCTTTACATAATTTTTCTTTTTAAATATCAAAAAAATCTACATTTTAATCCCCACACTAAGCAGATTCTAAGTGCTGCCCAGAGTCTCCTGACAAATATATGTGATAAATGTGTTAATACTTTCATTTTCTCCTGGCTGAATTGGATCTTCCAGGCTGAGTAAAGATAATAAGACCCTGAAAGCACCAACATCCAGAGCCATACTGCTAACAGCACCATACAGACAGGCCCTGCTGGTTAACGCTGATGGATTGACGTTCATGTGGATTTTATGGGCTCCCACCCAGCAGGCTAAAGCTGCTGGCAGATACAGCAGAGGGCAGGGGCACGTGGATAAGATGTGGCCAACTGGAAAGCTCGACTTAGCCAAAGCACAGTTCATAATGGCCCACATGTACGTGCAGCCAGCTGTATCTATAAACCCACAATACTCATCCTCAGTATGGAGAGAGAGAAGTAGAAGAGAAGGCTCAGTGCTGCCTGAGATCTACTCTAAGGACAGAGAGGATCAGAACAACCCTGCAGATGTAACCCTAAAAATGGATCAAGTCTGTGAAGTGAAGTAAAACTGTTAGCACCTACTAGCATCATACTCTTGAACAATGTGGCTTTGATGTTAGCTCCTGTCAAACTGGAAAACAATGTGGCTTTAGTTCTGTTTGAGTAAAATTGGTTTACGTCGCTATAATGTCCTTTTCTGTGAGAATCATACTGGTAAAGAATGATGCTAAAATGCTAGCTCACTTAAGCACAATACTGGTTAATAATATGATTAATGATTGAATGTTAGCTTCTGTTTGGATTCCAATGGTACACAATGTGGCTATTTTGGCTAAAGAATAAACTACTGTTAGCATCATATTGGAATCAAAGATGCTAAGGTGTTAGCTCCCACTGGCTTCAAATTTGTGAAAGATCTGATACCTACCTCTGAATTAGCTAACAATGTGGCTTAGGCTACGTGTATACGGAGACGATCAAAACTGTAGACGCAAAGGTGCCGCAAAAGTGGTGTCTCGTCTTCAAGTTTTCTCCGCGTTTAGACGAGCGTCCTCAGGAGACGCAATAGTAAGTGAAATTCGACGCCAGGTCGCTAGGTGGAGCTGTGATAGAACGCCAGCATACGCCTATATAAGAATGCGCATGCGTAACATAGTCCATTTCTGGTCTATTCCCCGGATGAACACATGCGTACGTGACCTCTTTTGCGTCTTTTGGCGATTAGACAGGGGTTTAACAACGATCATCTTCAAAACGCTCCATTCTGGAGGGAGTCTTGAGATTCTTGTGGAATCACTCCCCCGCGGCGCGGTCGCCATGTAAACAAAAGGCCCTTCCAACAAAATATTCTGTTGGATTTACCCGCACTAGTCCTCGTGTTAGGGGGAGCTTAAACCAAAGCTTCTGATAGCATCATATTGGTAAACAATGAGGCTAATACCTGAGCTTCTTTTAGCATCAAATTGTTATACAATTAAGCTAATAACAGAGTTTCTTTTAGCATCATGTTGGGAAACAATAAGGCTAATACCTGAGCTTCTTTTAGCATCATATTGGTAAACAATGAGGTTAATACCTGTGCTTCTTTTAGCATCATATTGGTAAACAATGAGGTTAATACTTGAGCTTCTTTTAGCATCATATTGGTAAACAATTAAGCTAATAACAGAGCGTCTTTTAGCATCATATTGGTATACAATGAGGCTAATACCTGAGCTTCTTTTAGCATCATATTGGTCAACAATGAGGCTAATACCTGAGCTTCTTTTAGCATCATATTGGTATACAATTAAGCTAATACCTGAGCTTCTTTTAGCATCATGTTGGAGAACAATGAGGCTAACACCTGAGCCTCTTTTAGCATCATGTTGGAGAACAATGAGGCTAATACCTGAGCTTCTTTTAGCATCATATTGGTAAACAATGAGGCTAATACCAGAGCTACTTTTAGCAGCATGTTGGTAAACAATGAGGCTTGAATTCTGTTAGTACAAAAATTGGTTAAAAGCTTCTGTTAGCATCATGTTGGTTAACAATGTGGCACAAACTATAACTTCTTGGCTTCTGACAGTTCTTCAGACAGCAACAGTGGAGTTTTGGTTCCCAGTCCCAGGCCAGTACAACAGCACTTATACCATAAGCAAGACCAAAATTTAAAGACTAAACATGAATAATATACCCATTTACAGGATTAAAATAGATAATATTAGCCCTTTAAGGAGTGAAAAAGAAAACCAACTTTAAGATAATGAATACGTCTCACTGAGCGCCATCAGTGACCAGATGTGGAACAATAATCAACAAACCATGTGCCTGATTATAAACTGTTTTTCTCCCAGATGTGACCCACAGAGATGACACTGAGTGAGTCTGTTCGAGCTTTTATCAGCACTGGAAACCCTGTGAAGACAGACAGTGAGAGAATAAGGATCTGAATAAAGACATGAAAGACAGATGGAGAGGAAAACAGCACTTACCCCAGAGACACAGATAGCAATATGTTGTTTTCCTTCTGCTCGCTAACAAAGCAGAGTGACACTTTGAGGCAGAAGATGGGTGACTCACTCACTTTCTCTGAGAGGAGGATGATGGGACTCAGAAGGAGCCCACAGTGGGGGACTTGACCACAAAATGTTTTCAATCTGTTAAAACACACTTCTTGCCTGAAGTGTTCTCGAGCAATGTCACTTTTCAAGCTCCACAAATAGCAGTTCTTTAAGTCCTGTGATATCTGTAACAGGGAATCAAAGAAACAACACATTTTTAGGTGACTTTTCTTTTCAGTAGTGCAGCCAAAGGAGTGAATTATTTATAATTCTTTAACTGCTGTGCATTAATTATCTTACCACAGCCTTCATTCCAGAGACTGTCATGGGGAGCAGCTGTTGTCTGCCAGCCTACATACTGTTTTCTTAATCAAGTTTTAAACAGGCAAGACGTGATGAGCAAGAATACCAGTTCATCCATGCGCATACACACAACTGTGTCTCTATTTTCATATGTCCATGCAAGGATTTTCTTTCTTTATTTATTCATTTATCTATTTTGTGTCGGGATCTGACAGAAAAAAAGCCACAGAAAAGGACTTTGCCACTCATGACCTGAATCAGATTGCAGATGTTGATTATGGAGCAATTCTTTATTCTTTCCTGTTCAAGCTTACAGGAGCATCTTTTGGTCATGTGTCTTACAATGCTTTGGCTCTCTAAATGCATGCTCCTTGTTTGTTGTAACTCAGTACTGTAAAGTTCAATTAGGGGACTTTGCTTAGAAAACGAAAAAACCTTGACTTTAAAAAAAAAAAAAAAAAAAGGTTAGCATGACTTCATGACCTTGGGAAAGTGAAATAGATTGGATATGTAGTGTTGAGCGAGCTTAAGACTTTTTTTCATTGTTGTCTACCTGTAGTTGGGTTCAGGCAACTACAACTGCTTAATTTATGCCACTTGATACATTCTTTTACATGTACTTGTGACTTCCAATATAAAGTACACTCTGAAAAACAAAAGAAAAACATTAGAAAACAGCAATTGACTAGCAGCTTCAGCTGGCAAACAAAAACCCACATAGTTAAAGTAAAATATCCTAATACAAATTAAGTGCAAATACAGAACGAGAAGTTTCATTAAGTCCATAGAAAAACAGAATTTGTTTTTACAGATATCTTAGGCATCCAGTCTATGTCATAGAGACAGTCAGTCTACGCCGTATTGCGCAGACAGTGAGTCTACTCTGTGGTGTAGCATAGACAGTCTCTGCACCCGTGTGGCAGTAACAACAGGTCTGAACTGAAACACAGATGGACAGTCTATGCTATTGACATAGATTGTCAGTTTACACCGGGGTGTAGTGCAGACAGTCAGTCTATGCCACAGTGTAGCATAGACAACCAGTTCATGCTGCTGTGAAGCATATACTCCTGTCTAGATAAGTGTAGACAGTCAGTCTGCGCCACGGTGTAGGGTTGGCAACAGGTCTATACACTGTAAAAACTGAAATCTAAGCAAGTCATTATGTCTTATTTGTAGTAAAAATTGTCTTATTTTTCTTAATTTGAGCCAAATTCACCAGATTATGTCATAAAAATGTCTTATTTCAAGTTTTTTTAAGACAACAATGAGGTCTGAATTGCTTGTAACAAGTAAAAAAAAATCTAAAAAAGACGAATTTGTCATAAAGTTTCTTGAAATTAGCAAGATGTCTTGATACAAGAAACTTTTTCTCATCCCATTGGCAAATTTTTTTTTGTTTTTTTGACTCGTTACAAGCAATTTAAACCTCATTTTTGTCTTTAAAAAATTTAAAATAAGAAGTTTTCATGACCTGGTCTGGTGAATGTGGCTCAAATGAAAAAATATTAGATAAATGTTACTAAAAATAAGACGTAATGACTTGCTTAGATTTCAGTTTTTGCAGTGTACTCGGGCACATTGCCACATTGTCTATGCCATTAGCAAAGCTACACCCTGGAGCGTAGACATCAATTTCCTAACACATGACATATCAATGTACAGTAGGTTGTCATGTCCACTGCGTGCCCCCCTCACTCATGGTAACAATAAGGCACTCTGGGTATAATTTTAAACCTGTTGCTTAGCTAAACAGTTGGGTAACTTCAAGTTTAGAATTTCACAGCAGTGAGCCTCATGCAAATACACGTCCATGCAACAATTTCAGGTCATTTTAGGTTGGTGGGTAGGGGAGGATGCCTATTACCGAAGCATGTCCAAGTAAGTTAATGACACAAAGTACATGAGGGTTTGATTGGGCAAATTATGCTAACTATCAGCTATCAAACCAATTCCAAATCTGGATCACTGTGGGGACCTGATCCAGCAACCCTCTGCTAACTAAGCCAAGCTCCTCTGAACTGAGCCATTGTAGCCTGCTGCTTGACTTGTTAGTTAGAAAACTTTATGCTATTGCTACGTAAAATCTGGAAACACAGGCATAAGTGGGAAACTCAAACTCAATGTTGAAAACTGTCTGCCAGTGCATTTCATAGCGCAGTGAGTAAAGTTGAGGTTGGTTCGCTCTGCTCCCCCAAGGCCGGGAATTCCCGCATCTTTTTCTGTCTGTTCAATCCACTTTCCCCTTGTAATATTGCCACCCACTGGACTGTCCGGGAAATAGGAACATGGCAGCTCAAGCCTTTGTGGTTACTCAAAAAAACAATAAAATGGAGCAGATTGAACTCTGCTGGCCTCTGTTCGTCAGCCCTGCATTGGATGATGTGTCACTGCAGTGCGGTCTGAGCTGAACTGCTCCTTCAGGCTTTATGGACGCTTCAATCGGGTTGAAGCCTCTCAGCCTGTGGGAATTGATAAAAGGATAGAAATTGATAGATGCTGTCATGGTTGGATGGTTTTCAGCGTACATGTGCCCCGTGTAAAATGTCAAACCATCTGATTCACTGATTTCTGTTGGTCCAGGTCAAAGAAACACAACTAGGCTCTGAGAAACACACTTCCCTTTATGCTTTTGTTTCCATTCTTAAACCATCAGGTCTGAAACACCTGTCTCCAGATACGTCTCTGTTATGTAGTGGCACAGGCTGTGAATGTGTAGTGACCTTTTCATGTTCAGCTCTGTCAGGTCTGAACTGGTTTTGATAGGACTGTCACCTTGATGTCATCCCCCCCGACTCTGGAACTCAGAAATATCAAAGAATTTAATTTAAACAGGAGTGTGGATCTGTTGTGTGTCACATCAGGGGATATTTCTTACAGCTCACATAAAAAGAATTCAGACTGTTTTCTGTGATTGTTTGGAAACCCTCGTAACAGAAAAAAAGTCTACTGTAAAACACTATAGCCAGTAACATGCATTAATAGTACACACACTGTACATGCATAAGGAATGAGATGAAGAGGGAGGAGTTAAATATCTCACTGTGAGCCAGATTATCAAGAGTCCTCTGAAAGTCTGAAACCACATAATATTAAACAACTTCTGCAAAGTGTTATGTCATATTAAGTCTGTTTGAATTTTGATGTGTAGTTTTGTGTAAGAGCAAAATGCATGACTGATTGTTGGGGTGACCAGAGCTCTCTTACCAACTATCCCAAAATGCATTATGGCTCTTGAACGTCACTGCTATGAGGAATTCACTTTAAGAGTTAAGACAATATTTGTTCAGTCCAGACAGCCCTGTTAACATGTGAGGTTTATGTTGGGGTATGCCAACCGTTTTGCCAGGACATGTAAAATTATTATTATTATTAATAATAATAATAATAATAATAATAATAATAATAATAATAATAATAATAATAATAATAAAATATTTTATTTGAAAGGACCTTTCTCAACACCCAAGGACACTTCACAACAAAAATAAAAGCAGAAATACACAGCAAAAATACTTAGAACAACAAGCAAAGTTACAAAGATCAAAAATAGAAAAAAAGGGAGTGGGATAAGATGGAAAATGCAGTTTTGAACAGATTTGTCCTCATTTTGGTTATAAAATTATGTCCAGGGGATTTTATAAAATTCCTCATTATGTCTGGGTTTTCTCAGCTGGTTCTACAAACCATTGGAATAATGTCAGTAACCGAGTACAGTGCTTTGTTTTAAATCTCAATGCACCAACCTGTCAAGATGTTAAACATGCATGGGGCATGGCCCATGGTAAGACAACATTTAAGCGAAAAGGTCAAAATCTTTGGATTGAAATTCTGGGATAAGAATTCAAAATTCTAAGACTTTTGAGATAAAAAGTCAAAATTCTGAGATAAAAAGTTGAAATTTTTGAGATAAAAACTCAAAATCACAAGATAAGAAAGTCAAAATATAGATATAAATTTAAAATTGTAAGGTAATGAAGTCAAAGCGATGAGTAAAAAGTCAGATTTTTGAGATAAAAAGTAAAAATTTTAAGTTTATAATGTCAAAATTCTAAGGGAATGAGGTCAAAATTATAATCTAAAAAAATTGAGATAGCGAGTACAAATTTTGAGATTAAAAGTTGAATCTTTCAGTTTTTGTTTCCTAAATTAGACTTTCAATTTCAAAATTTGACTCACCCCGCCTCTCGCCCAATGACAGCTCTTATAGGCTCCAGCCACCTGTGACGGTTAAGAAAATGGATGAATGAAATTTATGTATACAACAGTTGAATCATTCTTTTTACAAATAATATCTGAGGATCTACACTTTCATATCGGGTTTCCAGAGAGCCATTTCCTTCCACTAATGTGTTTACAGAAATCCAGTAGACAGGGTAAACAACAAAAATATCACCAGACCACAAGTCACATTGCTACCTTAGTACACTACATTTCATTATGACTTTGTTTTTTCTTTACATTTTTGAGGATAAACCATTAAATTATGTGTTTGGAAAAATATGTGTACACTTTTCATTTTTCATGTTGTGTTGCACTGCAAGCAATTTCTTTAGTAACTGAACATAACCTTATATTTCATCTCGTGTTTCATGTATAACAAAAGTTTAATGCAAAAAATGACATGACAGCATTTAAGAAATGTGAAGGTTTTTTTCATTCTTTGGATGGCAGAGTTAAAGTGCCTCTGATATACCACAAATAAAACTGCTGAGCTCTTTTATTTAGCTGTTCCTAACATTTTCTTAGTCATATCTTACAGCAAACGCCATGGCCTCATGGCTGAGAGCTTTTAAAGTATCTGAGGTGCTCATTGTTCAAAGGAATTAGATCAACTCTGGAACACAGTGAAGACAGTCAGCATCAAGTGGAGAAAATATGACATGGCGACATCAAGGACATCACCAAGAAGTGGACCTTCCTCTACTATTGATGAAAAGAAAAGAGGAAAGAGGACAGGGAGGCTGCCAAGAGGCCGACAGCAACATTTAAGGAGCTATAGGAGGTTCTGGAAGCAAATACCGACTGTGTCGTAACAACAATCTCCATATTCTTCATCCGTCTGGGCCATGAGCAGTGATGTGCAGTGAGGTTCATGACTGGTGAGGCACTGACATCAGTCAGATTTATGAATTTATGAGCAAACAGAGCAGAGCAGCCTGACATTAAAAACTGGTGTTCTGGCCTGATGTCTGAAGCAGACCTCTAAGCTCTGGTGTTGGTCTCCCTTTATTAAAAAGCTTCCCATCTGATAGGTGGTCTGCTTTTGAAAAAAAATTAGGGTAAATGTAATATCTTCCATGTTTGGCTTTCATTTGGAACACAGAGTTCAAGAGTAAATGGACTGTAGCTGCACTTGATCATGGACTTGCAGCACACTATTGGAATCAAAAAGAAAATTTAAAGAAAAAAGCAGACAATGTAAGGTGAGAAGAATGTATTTGTGCTGTTTTGGATTGCTCTGGCAACATCTGGTGACCTCTCGGGAAGCAAGGTAAAGGAAATAGGAAGTGATGTCATCTGCAAGAGGAGGAACCTGATAAAAAGGTCAGGGAGTGGAAGCGCTTTCTTTGTTTGCCCTGACATGAAGTGAAAAGTGGCAGATCCTGGAAAATCAACTGTTTCAGCCTGATTTTGGAGTCTAAGACAGCAACGGCTGTTAGTTCGTTTTGAGTTGCTAGCTGTCCAGTCTTTGATCGTTTAGTTATGTGCAAACTACAGCAAACAGTTTTGTTTAGTTAATGCTTAGAGGATGATGTGTAGACACCTAGCATTAGCACTTAGCATTATCACTAATACCTAGCATTAACACCTAGCATTAGCACTTAGCATGGATACGACATGAGCAGTTAGCTCTTAGCCTGGTTGTTTTGTTAGTTTGAAACTGTTAGCCTTTCACATTAGCATTAGCATAGCCACAAATGCCACATTGTTTTAGGTAACAAGAAAATTTCTATTTGAGATGCTGTTACCTTGTCACCTTACTAATGGGTGTCTTCTTGTGTTTCAGTTTTACTCTTGATTCAAGATAAATGAATGGACGCCAAAAGCACCTGACTCACTCTTCTTTTGAATTGGAGTTTGGCTGACTGTTAAACTGCGTTTCCATACACGTAGAGAGGACAGTACAGTATTTAATCATTGTTTGTTTTTTTACTCTTTATAATGTGACAGAGCCTCACCAGCCTTCACGACTGCACATCTTTGACTATGGAGCAAGATGGCACAGGGAAAGGAAGCCTTTTCTTACAAAAAAGAAAAGAAAACAAAAACCAAACATCCAAGCCTTACTACGTTTAGCAAAACCATATAATTTAAGAAAGCAACACTGCAGTACATCAGCAACGTATAAGCAAAAGAGCTGCAGAGCCACAGTGAAGCATGGTGGTGTACGGCATCATGCTCTGGGGCTGTTTGTTTTCAGATGGAGGGGGTTATGCACAGCTTCAAATACCAGTCAGTGTGAAGAAGAACTTCTTTCATTATTACAATCACCAAAAGAACAACTTCACCTGCAAAAGATTACAGTTTCGATGTGGCTCAGCCAGAGTCCAAACCTGGATCCCATTTAGGATCTGTGGGCCAATCTGAAGAGAGAGGGCTGGGCACAGGAGAGGCACTCCAATCTGACAGATCTGGAATATTTTTGCAAAGAAGAGTGGTCAAATATCATCACGTCAGAACCTGCCGTGCTGACAGGCACTGACACAAAAAGACTGAGGGCTTTATGAAAATCAAAAGCTGTTTAGTTTAAGGCTGAAAAACAGATTATTTCAGTGTTTTTATTTTTACTCCCTCACTAAGAGAGTCATAGCTGCCAACATCAGACTTTGACAAAGTGTAAGATTTTCCCCATCCTTACCAATGCTTTCAGCCCCCACCTACCCACCTCCCAACCAATTAAAGTGTTTTTCCCCCTGTTTTTTTTCCACCTCCATGTTCTATGCAGAAATGTGCTCACTGTTACTTCCAGGTGGGATTGTCAGGTCTGTTTACACACATCCTACACAGCACTCATTAACAAGCCTTTAATTGGTATTGTACCATCTGCAAAAGAGACCTGAGACTTAATCCAGGTTTGATGATTATCCCTCAATACCAGGTACTGTTGGCTGTAACTGCAGCAGGAAATAATAAAACTTGGCTCTCTGTTTAACATTTGGACAAGCGTCTCCCACAACTTTGTCGGAAAATACACACAACACACACAACACACACGTTGGTTGCTGAACCAGGCATCACAGCTGATGCATTCACAGAACCTTGGAATTCTCAAACACAAAATAACTCATCTTGACAGTAACACATTACCAAACTTAATATGAAAAACCAGCCCAGTCCCAGTCCATCACAGTATCAGGGGGAAAAATCTTATAGAAAAGAATATATAGTAAGAATATTAGTAAATTTGCTGTTGTCGTGACAATGCAACAGTGGCTTCTGTTTCTGGTTCTGATGGCACAAGATCTGAGCTCCACCCCCTTTGCTGGCTTTGAAGGCTTAACGCTGTACAGTAGAAAAATAAAATACAAATCCAGTGAAGTTGGCACATTTTGTAATCGAAAATAAAAACAGAACACAATGATTTGCAAATCCTTTTCAACCTATATGCAATAGAATACACAGCAAAGACAAGATACTTCAACTAAACTTTGTTATTTTTTGCAAATATTAGCTCATTTGGAATTTGATGCCTGCAACATGTTTCAAAAAAGCTGGCACAAGTGGCAAAAAGGACTGAGAAAGTTGAGGAATGCTCATCAAACACTTATTTGGAACATCCCACAGGTGAACAGGCTCATTGGGAACAGGTGGGTGCTATGATTGGGTATAAAAGCAACTTCCCTGACATGCTCAGTCATTCACAAACAAGGATGGGGCGAGGGTCACCACTTTGTGAACAAATCCGTGAGCAAATTGTTGAACAGTTGAAGAACAACATTTCTCAATGAGCTATTGCAAGGAATTAAGGGATTTCATCATCTACGGTTCACAATATCATCAAAACATTCAGAGAATCTGGAAAAATTACTGCACTTCAGCAGCAAAGCTGAAAACCAACATTGAATGCCTGTGACCTTTGACCCCTCAGGCGGCACTGCATCAAAAACCAGCATCACTGTGTAAAGGACATCACCACATGGGCTCAGGAACACTTTAGAAAACCACTGTCAGTAACTACAGTTCATCACTACATCTGTAAGTGCAGGTTAAAACTCTACCATGCAAAGTGAAAACCATTTATCAACAACACCCAGAAACGCTGCCGGCTTCACTGGGCCTGAGCTCATCTAAGATGGACTGATG